>JAIPRL010000615.1:0-72373 GCA_025469235.1 Pemphigus obesinymphae
TAGCAGTAATAATAAAAAAAAAAAAAAAAAAAAAAAAAAAATCAAAATATGTAACAAAATTTTTCATTTGTTTTTAATTAATTCGTATGAAATTCGGAAATTTTTTATTTTATTTTTAATAGATGGGGGTGGGGGGTTGTCGGACATATTCTGACGTAATAAAGTAAGGGCATTTGCTGACAATGGGGAGGAGGGGGTCTAAAAAGACCAAAACAATACTTGAACGCTCCCTAGATATACATACACGACGACGGTGGCGCCAACACTTCTTTTTGTTTTTTTTTTTTGGTGACAAACGTCGTCGTCGAATATTACAATTTCGTCGCGTACAGCACGAGATCGATAAAATAAATGACTGCGATCGACTCGAAAACAGTAGATTGTTATAACGTACCTACGTGTGTGTATCATCTGCATATCCTTGCGCAGCTGACCCCAAAAAAAAAAAAACGTAAATACGCCTACGCGCGTAGGCATACAAATGTACGACGTGTTTTCGTGTTGTCGAATATTGGCCTAGTTCCGTGACGGCCTCCGACCGGGGAGGAGTAAGGTGAAGGTAAGACCGGCGGGAATCTAATATGTTTAGTTGAATGATTTTCGAAAATATACCAACTCTCGCTATTGGAAGACGAACGATAGTATATAGACGAAAAGAGAAAAAAAAAAAACCGATATTATACCTATATTGCGGTATCTGGTATATTTAGGTATACTTAATAGTATTTTTGTTACGATACCGTGTGAAAAGTTGGGGGGGGGATAGGGGAGGCGGTAACCGGGTCGGTGAGATTCTGTGTTGCCGAGCAGATAGCAGCAACAAGCGGCGGCGCGCAAAGTTCTGGCGCCCCCGCACACCCGTCGTCTCCGCGCGGAAGGCGATCGAAACGCACCGCCGCCGCCGCATTCTTGGCGTCCGTCTCCGGCGAGCTAACAATAGATCTCTGCGGCGGCCTAAATCTTGTCCGGCGACGTAGTGCAACAGGCCGTTTTTTTTTCTTCTAAATATTACATTGTCTAATAACATGACGTATTTTATCAGAGCTGTACTATATAGAAGTACTTATACAAGGTTAGGGTTAGGGCTTTATTTTTTATTATTTTTTTTTTTTTGAAAAATAACTATCAAGACACGCGTCTACGGTACGAAAATAACGAGTATCCGATACGGTATGTGTGTGTATATTTTGACTTAAGCCTCCCTGCAGGGCCATTGCTGCAGTCATCATTATTATAATAATAGCACCGTAAGCTGATGGCCGAGCAGAATTGTTCCATCAAAATTATAGTGAAAATCAACAGTGAAAACGGATCGGAATACGTGTAACGATCAGAGGGTTCGCCACGTGAATTAAATGGATTCTCATCGTCCGGGTGGAATGTAAACGAATGGCTTTTTCATGCGAGACACTTATATATTAGGTATCTACTGCGAATATACAGTATATTATTTGGTATGTATCATAAGACTCGGCCGAACTACAACACTACAATATAATATTATATTATAATAATGTCGGGCGCGTATACCGGTCGTGCCAATAACGGACGTTTAAAAATAAACGGCGAAAAAAAAAACCGTGTCAACTGTGATCGCGTTACCGGGTAACTGACGTTCGATCGTGAATAAATGTCAATGGGTCAGACCTAAATACGAAATATTATTAGAAGGTGATTACAATACGATGACAATATAGGTACGGTATTGCAGTGAAATGTCGTCGAGGGATTTTCGACTGGTACAGGCGAAAACAGTTAGGTAGGTACTTATCTAATTCACGGGCCACAACAGCCTTCTTTCGTATACATACTTCGAAAATTATTATAAGCACAACGGTGTAGCTAATGTAGTGTAATGATCAAATATTACAAAAGAAAATAGATATCCGAATATAGGCGTGATGAATAGTATATTATATAATTGTTTAAATTTTATAAGTAAAGATAATATATAATTTATTTTGTTTAAATTACGTTTGCTCTTTAAATAGCTAATTTTTGTAAAAAAAAAAATGGTTGCCATGACAATTGTATTTGTTATTTTATTATTTTCCCTACATATTCTGACTAGAATGCATTTTCTCTCACAGAAAGTTGCTCACAGAAGAAAAAAAATTCCGGTCAGTATACTGGAGTGGTAGAACTTCGCTTGTTGGTCAGGATACTAATAAATAAATTTAAAAAATAAAAAAAACAGTTTTTCATCCTCTTATTTCTCAAACTCAAACATGCCTTGGTTTGCACCTTCACATATTAGAGGAGTTGAAGATGGTTTTTTGGTAGTTACAATATGCGTAGCTACCAAATGGATGGGTTTGACAATTATTATGATCGGAATGCACCAGTGAATGGACGCCACCAACGAGAAAAATCTCATTGGCTACCTCATTTGCTACTTAGGAGGCGAACCGGGGACCTCGTGCGCTTAAATACGCGTTTTGATCACTCCACCACAGTCGACTCTTTCGAGTAGGATAATAGTATAGTGGATATATTAAATTTGAAACGATAAATGATAAATGATTGTATTCTATAAAATAATTTTTAACTGTGTTACATAAAACATACTTTAAAAAAAATGAGCTTTGATATTTCACCTTTGACCTTTAAATAGCCAATTAAAACAAGTCCCATCATTAGGGAGTAGAAGTAATTTGCTCGTAGGGTATCAGTAAGGGTGATAATTCGTACGTTGCGTAATGGATATATTGAATTTGAAATTAATGATAAATCATTGCATTCGATAAAAACTCTTCTGAGCAGTGTGTTTTTTTTGAGGGAGGGGAAAATCAAAAAATGATTTCTTTAAAGTACCAACTAGATATATGGTTATAAAGTATCAGATTTAAAATGAAAAGCTCATGATTGAAAAATATTTAAATACATTTCAGAAGTAATTAAAAAATAGTCCTATACTAGTAACATATTTTCATTGTGATGTATTAATAAATAATTATTAAAAATTAGGCAAAACGTGTTTCGGGAGATGCACGTTTCTCAGAAATTGAGCGATCTTAGCATTTGATGACCTCTACACAAGTTTAATCTAAAAATTATCTAAATTTTTATATGGGTGATTAAACTATTAGAAGTCGACTTATAAGACTTAGAATTTCCCAGAATTTTCTATTTTTAAATTTTTACAACTCGATAAAAAATAATTTTATTGAAAATCGCCCGTGCAAAAATTTAGATCATTTTATGATCTTTGATTTTGTATAGAGGTGGTTGTATGCTTTAAAATAATTCAGTTTTCTAGAAACGTGTATCTCCCGAAACATGTTTCACTGCCGAGAACACGGCAGCTGACGGCAGTATAGCTAGACTGCCGTCTATATAGGCTAGCGCCGTCAAATGGCTATTTGACGAAATCGTGTTTTTGCCATTTTTTCGTAATTTTTTGGTAGTTTTTCCTTAGGCATTAAAAAACTATTAAGAAAATCAAGTAATGACTACTTAAAGGGCCAAATAGATGCAATTTTCTATGAGAAATGAGGTTACATATACTGCAGATTGGTTTATGTGTTCTGGTCGAAAAGTTATACACAGAAAAAGAAAAATTATGAATATTATTGTTCAACCACTAGTTCCCTCGCTCCGCTTAGAATCTAAAACAATCAAACGAGTTAAACAGAAGGACGAATTACAGGCGAAAAACTCCTAGGAAGGCCTAGAACTTTGAAATGATTAACGAAAATATACGATTTGAGGAGTCGTATGATAGGGACCGATGGAATGACATAATTGTAGCAGCGATTGAACAAAAAGGCCCGCTAAGCTGTTAAAGAAGAAAAAAACTTACATAGCTGTCGGTACTTGACATTGCTCAAACGCTGATATTGATGCTGATGATAAGAATAACTCAATGCACTGAATTATTGTAAGCATTAAAAGTAGGTAATTTTATATAAGCAAAGTATATATTAAAAAAAAAAAAAATTCAGTCTAAGTGGGAAAAAAATTTGAATTAATTCTGAGTATGAAAATTTAAATAGATGAAATATCAAAGCAACATTTAAAAAAAAAAATATTTAATTAGTTTTAGTAGAAGAAAAATAATTTCGAGTCAAATTTCACCTGACGAAGCACTAAACGTCACAAAACTAACGAAGCCAGTTGAGGGTTAATATTCGTATAATATTGATAACATTATTTACAATTTGCGTATTATTATGATGTATTATACATATATATATATATATATATATATATATTTCAACACCATTGTATAATAATAATTATTGGTATGCATATTGCGTGTATATAAACACATTATTGATTTCTGAATGACAAAATTTGAGAATTTGATGGGTTAATAATTATTTCGTGGACATTATTTCGGCAAGGTATAGTAAAAACCATTTTATAAATACGTATTACATATTTACGAACAGGTATATATACCATATATACATATACAGTATACACCGTATATTATATTAACCGTATAAAAGGTAGGTTTTCTTTACAGTCAAGAAAACTACGGGAAAATCAAAAAATAACCTCTAAAACTGAAAAATTGTTTCAAGAAAAAAAATAAAATAAACACTATTATAAAACTATTATAAATAAATTCCTCGCTCCACTCAAAATCTATAACACTATATATACCTGTATGGGATAAGAATCAAATTTTCTCGGGTTTTTGGCCAAATAAACTTTTTACAGCTAATATAGTAGTACATTGACACTTTGGCAACACTCCATGATGAATCGTTATACAATTATTGTAAGAGTTATTAATCAAAGTTTATGAGAATAAATATACTTTAAAAATCGTTATTTTCTATAATCGTCGGCGTAACTAGAAGGGGAGGGCTATGGGAAGTTAAATTCTACAAAATATTTTTCCATTTTACAAGGAAAAGTCTTTACAAAATTCATAAGCCATTATAATACTTCTATATATTTAAATATTACAGGACTCAAGCCCCTATAATTTACACAAATTCTAGCGATTCGTATATCTCTATAATACATGTACATGTTATTTGATTAAAAAAAAAAAAATTTTACATTTGTTTGAAATTTGAAAGGTAACTCTGTTTTTGTACGTCTCTGCGATGATTTTCAATACAAAAAACGTTTTTACTGGCACCGAGGAGAATACTAACAAGGTACTATATAATATAAAATTCAAATGTAATTTCAAAATTAATACATCAACCATCTAGACAGCAATTACATATTTCATTTTAGAACTTACAATATTACATATAAATACCAAAATGGCTACAATACGTGTGTAATATTTAAAAAAAATTTTGACAATATATCCACGGCAGAAAAATACAGCATTGAGACAATATGGTCGATTTCGTATTGTAGCAATGGGAACACTATGAAAATATTCAACCACAATATTGAATTTTTTGAAAAAAAAAAAGGAAAAAAAGACAGATAAGTTTTATTGAGTTCTCCCTTTTGAGTATAGTATGACAACAGTTTCTCCCCATTTCAGCGGGCGATGAATATTCGAAAAAAATGTTGATTTCATTACCTGTAAATGAATTCGTTACTACGGAATGGAATATCACTTCGCTACCTAATCATTCATACAAGTTTATACGAATTTCAGGTACTTAACAACTACCGAGATGTATTGATCATATACGTATAAATTTTTAAAAATTAATTAATAATATTTATTTATAATTAAAATTAATTTATAATATTGATCTATAAGTATAAAAATCATCAACGCTCAGTCCAGACTACTACTAATTGTAGAAAGCTGAAAATTTCAGAGAATATTTTTTTAATGACATTGACGTTCTCACTAAGTAGGAACATTTTGAAATTCGACCTTTAAGGGAGGGATAGTAGGGAAGTGGGTTTTGATTTTTATTTAACACCCAATCCGAACTAGTGGTCGTGGAAATCTGATAATTTTAGAGAATATTTCTCTAAAAACATAATATTATAGAGACCAGCTAAGAAATTATATTTCAGTAAAACTGTTCATGAAGTATGTCATATTACCATTAATTGGTAAAACTACTAAAAAATTACGTAAAAGCGTAAAAATACGATTTTGTCAAAGTTAATTATAGTTATTTCTTTGTACCTAATTCCAAAAACAATGATTTTCATAGAGTCTTGAAATTGAGACCAACCATGTACATTATTGACATAATACATTTTAAAATTTTTTTCCCCCAACTTTAGGTTTTTTTTTTGGCAGTTGTAAATTTTAAGATTTTAAAAGTTCTAAAATGGTTAATGTTAAGTTAATGCTGTTAAAAAATCGAAAAATATAGTTTAAAATCATGTCTTAAAATTTAGTTTTAAAAAAATTTTTAGTAAACATGGTTTAATAATAATTAAAAAAGAAAAATAACGTTTGAAATAAAAAATCGTATTACGTATTTATTTATATATTACGTTATTTACGTATTATCAATTACCTACAACATTCATAAAAAAATACAATATAAAAATTATTTAAGTACTTACTTATATTTTTATATGTGATAGAACTCTACGAACTTTATGATATTTCATAAAAATAAATAAATAAATGAAAAAATTATAAACTTCTGAGTTGTATATAATTATATAGTATAACTATTATAGTATTGATATATGTATATTATATGATATATCTAGTATGCAATCTTTTATTAATCATTATTATTTATCAGTAATCAGTATTTTCAATCACTCGAAACAATATTATCAAAATATTTGTATATAAAACACACTGCAGTTTTAATAAATAAAATGGTTTTTAATTATTTTGATTAAATATTTATTAATTATTCACAAAAATATAGTAGCAAAATGAAGAATTGCCCGCTATTACCCAGCATTCAACGATTCTTACAACTATTTTATAATTGGATACTGGAGTATAGTTTTTAAAAATAATAATATATTCGTTTTGGAACTTAAAGGGACCAAAGCGTTATATTAAAGGTGAGATACGCTCATTTTTAACCAACTATATGAAATTGTTTTGTACAAAATCGGAATTTTAACTTATATAGGAACTTGTCGGTTTATGTATACTTCTTGGTTAACATGTCTATATTATGTTATAATTTAATAGTGTTTGACACACTTGTCTTATCTCATTATAGTATAAAACGTACACTAGTGTATTACGGGGTTTTTTTTACGATCGATCGTTGTAGCTAGTGGTAATCGTTTTACCAACACGATTTTCTAGCCAATTTTAAATTGTTAATTTGATTTGTGGGCAAAGATAGTGCAAGAATTTTTCATCACTTTGTCATGGATAAATGTGTTATAACTTATAATTAAAAATAATTATACACACAAAAAAAAAAAAAATGTTCACTTATATAATATATATATTCTCATTAATAGTATGCTTTTATATTTTGTATGATATGTATTATGCATAGGAATATATTTTACGATATTAAACAGTAGACGAAAGAATGTTGTTTTAAGGAGAGGAGAAAAAGTGTTGGCATTATTGCAAAAATTAACTAAAAATGTGAACAGTATATGAGCCAAATTATAGTAATTTATGATTTACGATTGTTAGAATTTAGGCCAAAATTACGTAAGTACCTATATAATTGTCTCCAGGACGTTACAAATGACTATACAATAAATATAAAAACAATAAATGTAATGTTAAGTTATTAACTTTTACCTTGTGAGAGATAATTGTACAATATAATTTTGTCGCCTATCGTTAATCTTAAAAATTAGAATATTTTCTAATAAAAAATTACCCATTCTTCTTCTTGTAAAATTTTGCGGAATAAAGAATTTCCCAGTTACCTTATTTTTAAGAGAGGGGGGGGGTGGTATATAGTGATTCCTTCTTCATTAGACAGTATTTTATCAAAAGACCATTTCATTCTCTAGAAAATATTTTCCTTTTAAATTCGAATTTTAGTCTAGCCAACATAATTATTAATATTTTACTACTTATATTCTTCGTTAGTTATAAACAAAGATGTATAAGAAGTTCACGTCTTATACGTAAAATATAAAAAGTACGTTAAGCATAAAAATCTTCGGAGGTGTGGTAAACTATAGATTTGAGCCAAACTCATAATTACATTATAGTTCATGTTAATTGAAAAATTGATTAATTCGCGTTTCTTTTCTGATCATTCATAATCGGACGTTTGGAACGGCGATGAAAATATTTAAGAAATCCAACATTTTCATTGTATTTAAAGTATATTGTGTAAAAAAATTCTAATTATATATATTTATAAACGATATAAACTCTACTATTTAATATAATGTTAATACAAAAGCCATTAGACATATTAGTAAGTAAACTGCGCCTTCCTTACCTTCCGTATATATAAATGCTTTATTTGAAGGTGAGCAAAAATAAATAATATAGAAGGTAAATTTCTATATTGCTCCTTTTCTCCTAGAAGGAAAATTTTAAAACTACCGTTTAATCCATACACATTTAAATTATTATCATTACAAATGTTATAATAGTAGTAATTATTACAGATATGAGATATCAGTTATAACAGAACAAGTGTGTCGAAAATTAATTTTTTCGTCCATTTTACCCTTTTCGTTATTATCGGATGTTGTCCGAGGGTCTAAGTTATTAATTATAGAGCTAGATTTCTCCGAGAAGAAATCAAAGGAACGATCAATTTCCAAGTTATATTTATTGCTAAACCAAATTTTATATATCAGTGTGATCCCACCTTTTATAATTCGTTGGCTAAGTTATATACATTCAAATGAATATGGCGAGTAAAAAAATGAAATACAAAAATAAAGATAAATCAATAAAAATTCAATTTTATTATGAAACTTGAAAAGCTAATATAGTAATAAACGAAACGATACTATAGTTTTCATACATTTTGCGGTATACCTATGTACAGTATTATTATATATTAATTTTTAAATTATTATTAAATACATGTGTTTATAGGTATTTTGGTTGGTCGTTCCCAAACGCAGAATATTAGTTTGACATTAATGCTGGTTCCTAATTTGCCACCAAGTATTTTATTTTTACTATTTATATCGCTAGAAAATTAACAATAAGTTACGTGTATTGTGATATATATTATGATTCATATAATTTCACTGTAAATGTAATGAAATTAATATTATACAACAAAGTGAATTTTCTAATAAATAAATATAGGTATCTCAGAGGACACTGCATATTTGTTATGGGTTCTGTATATTAGTCAATTTGAAAGAAATTTTAATAAAAATAAAACGTACACAATAAACCACATGGTATATAAAAAATACATAAAAGTGAGGGTTAATATGCTATTGGTCGGTGGAAACTAATTTCTTTATTAAGAGTTGAATATTTCCGGAAGTAATAAAGAGGTAATTGGACTGAGTGATATATGTATAGATTTAATTGCTTCAGTTTCAGTGGCCAGTGTCCTGAACTTGCATGGAAGTCCGCGTGAAGTTCAGATTTTTCTATGGCCGAGAACACTAGTCCGTTCGGACCAATGAGCGGATGAGTGGCTGGCCGTTTGTTTAGAAGAATTATGTTTAGCTTGTAAATAGAGTCGTCTTTGGTATCGAGCGTATCAACGAACATATCCCATTCGTCCTGTTTGCGGATAGTCAGTCAGAATGTTCCCGATAAAGGAGGTTTGCGCATTTTGTCTTTTTTTCAGTACGACATCGCCACTCAGTCGTCAGGTACGGCGAAGGCGGTTTTTGGTTTGGATCTCCCTGATAATCTCTAGCGGTAGGCAGTCACGCTTAGGATTATGATTGGTCGGGTAGACGTACACCGCGATCGCCGATTGGACGGTTGTAGTGAAAGTGTCTATTGCCTTGTCGATTTTAGAGGCTTAGATTTTAGAATTTTAGATTTTAGGGCTTGTATAGTAGAGGGGCGGAGAAGTGGGTTGGGAGTATCTAGGGTTGTCACGTGGTAGTCACGCTAGGTTAAATTTAGGTTAGATTACGTCGAGTTCACTTGATGTTTTGCTTTGCTTTGTATTGTTGTTCTCTGTTTCAAGCATTTTGCTTCTTCCAGAGTGATTCAGGTGTTGTTTTCTTGAGTTGTTGGGAGTTTGTCTCGGTATCTCGAGTTATTATTTTATTTGTGTATCTCTATGTTCATCGGTCTTTTATGAAAATGTTCTTTGGGGTGCTATCTTGACACTATTTCTGCTATATGGCTGTAATGAAAATTTCGTTGAGCGTGAGCCCGTGAAAAGTTATTGGAAATGTTTCAAAGAAGTTTGTTGTAGGGATTGGGAGGACTGATTCAAGTTCACTTATAAATACTCTGAATAAGAAACTTATGGCCCCTTCCAGGTTAGTTACAATTTTTTTTTTAACTAGGTGAAGATGTGAAGAAAATACTCTGTGCAGGAGCTTATGATTATATAATTTATGTAAAATAGAATAGAAATAAAGATTTGGAGTGTGTAATAAGCTTGATTTTATGCTTTTGGGTTTTAGTTTAGTTTGTCCGGTATATATATATATATATACCCATTTCCGAACCTAAACTAACTAAATGTAGAATATAGTATTTATGTTAAATCGTATATTTATTATTTAATAAATTTCATTATATAATATTTGGCAGGCATTTATAATTAAAATATAAAAAAGTATATGAGTATTGTGCATATAAACATATTGTACTATTACATCATTTGGGCTATATCACATAAAATCATGAAATTCATGGCATATTATGTAGTTATATTTTGAAGCGTGTGTTTATCTGATATGAAGTTTGTAGATTTATGAAAATTATATATTTATGTAATAGAAAATATAGGCAATCAAAAATAAATAATACGGATTTTTGATTTTTAAGCACGACATACATTATTCAGTTTTTAAGGACATGAATGCATGTATATTCAGTAAATTTTTAGGACATTAAGTTTGAGCCCTAAATATTGACACAATTAAACAATCAAAACCTCAAAAATGTATTAAAACTATTTTTTATCAATTTTACTGATTTACCGCATTTGACCAGAAAAAATTTTCACGTTAATTTCACATATCTAGTCAAAAGGTATCTTCTTAATAATACACATATTTTGTTTAGATTTAATTGATAAAAATTAATAAATAATTGTGAATCGAAGACTACATATAATCACGAATAAAAGAATAAAGATAGAAGTTAATCCATAATATAATATAATACAATATAATTTGAATCGCATACTTATTTTAAATTTTCGAATGAATCGTAAAGTACGCCAAAATAATTTTTTGTGGTTAAAAATAAAATATTTATGACTCATGGTCAAAACTGTAAAAACATCAGTATATACCTATATATTGACCTAATAATACACTTGTTTATAAGTATATATTACCTACCTAATAGAAATCAACTTAAAAGGAAGGTTTTTTAATATTGAAATATGATTATAATCGTACTATACGTTGTTAAAAACTACAAAGGTCAGAGTATAATAATTAACCGTAGAATCGTTAAATTAAAATTTTTTAAATAAGTTTCATAGTGATATGTCTAACTATAATGTTCTACATGTTTTATGTAATTTATTTTTGTAGTTCAACGACTTTTATAGGTTATATGTTATATACTTATTATTGTAATTCGTACTCAAAAAATGTTTATATATGTTATGTTGTTTATGCGTTTATAGTGAATGATATTGCAATAAGAAATGATAATTTTTTCTCGTTTATATTGTCCCGAGGTGTACGTACTCTAAATTTATCGTTGAAGGAAAAAAAAAAACATATAAACAATAACGAATAATCCATTAGTTGATTAGTGTGTACTATAGATAGACCGGTCCATTCATCTTGTAGTTTTTTTATTTTATTCGAATTTATATAGGTTCTCTCAAAATCTGGAATGAGGATAAACTTGACTTTTATTTTTAATTTGTGTACATTAAATTCCATTTGTTTTAGTTGGCAGTACCATTATTCTATAGTTATGTATACAGAACCTCTTTTTCGTTCATACTTATATATTATACTATATACGTTAAATACATTAGATATACACCTATGCATATATTATACTGAAATATAGATCTGGTATATTGAGGTATAAACAATTTCTAACTGCAGTTGCTAAATTATCTCGTCTTGAAGTTTTCCCGTTATTGACTTTAATTAAAATACGTGATACTTTATTTGATTCATAAACATATTAGCTAAATAAATATTAATCTCGAGATTAAAAAACCGTAGACAATATATGATAAGCAAAAAAAAAGGAGTATCGTGGAAACGTTCTTTTTGAACCTATTTGTTTGATGATGCACCAGTGTCCTATGATAATTACTCCTATAATTACATTTTATTTAAAATGTAACGATAACAATAATCAGAATACACAGTCATGTATGAAATGGCGTACGGAAGTTTTTTTTCACACAATATTTCAACTTTTTTGATTTATAATTTTTTTTTGACTTCTTGATTTTCATTACCTACCTACAAAAATAATTTTGGTATATACTAATATTTCCCTCAAATAATAGTGGTTTTTAGACTATACAACATAGTATACAATTATTGTGTGAGCAAATAGCAAACACTTACTGGCTTAAAAGTTTTGTTTCATATGTAACCATATAGTATGATACAATTTTACCGTCGATTGAAAATCGAATACAAATTGTTTGTAATTTTTTATGTAAATTTTTTAATTTATCAGTATATTTTGAACTCGGAACAGAGTGAACCGAATTTTTCTCAAAACCATTTACCTGATATAAAAATACAAATATGTGATTAGGTGGATTTACTCTCCCCCTCCATTTAATGAAATTTTCGTTACGTCATGACTTTGGCAAATATGTATATATACCTCTCTTCGCCTGTATTCGGAATGTGGACTCTGTCAAATTACAATTGCCCGCCAATTTATTTTTAGAGTGTTAAAAATAAATGCATAATTGCATTTGATTGAACATGTATATAATAATATAATAATTTTTGTTTTATATAAAGTTTTAAATTCATATTTAAAGTTAAAAAAATATAAAAATTAATTTAGCTGAACGATCATATTAAATTATTTTTTCCAGCTTATTAGTTTACATAATATATTTCATGATGTATATTTGTATTTTTTTAGTAAATGCCAGTATAACTATTATCTTATCTATAGTATTATTATTATTATTATTATTATAAAACTATTATCAGTCACCATTAACATAATAACGATAACATTACAGTATAGTGCTAAATGTGGTAGGTTATAATTCTTTTTCGTTTCCATTACCACGTGACCGCCAATAGTGGATGTATAATTGATAATAATATTTTTCTAACATATGCATATCTACTCTTATTTATTCAAAGTATATTAATAGACAATATAGTGAGTGGAAGAAGGCTATATATTGTAGCCATATAGGTACTTATATATATAATCATACCTATTATCATTGATTATAAATTATTTTATAAATTATTATATCAATTACTTTATGATCAATTATATTATATCATATATATATATATATATATGTACATATAGAATATAGCTGGTGCTTGCCAGTAGTGGTTTAGATAAATTTCAAGGAGAGGGGGGGGTGATTTTATTGTCATGGCACAAAGAATATTTTTTCTCTTACTTAAAAATCCATTCAAGCTTACGGCTTATTTTTGTTATATTTTAACTAAACAGTTGTTTTATATTAATATAAGTCAATAATAGGTATAGGCAAGTTATTTTACTTGACTTCTTGTTTTAAAAAATGCTTTTGCATATGCATAGAGATATCAATATTAATACATATAGACAATATTATAGAAATATTTGCAAAAAAAGTTTCTTCTTTTTCAGAGCCTTCTTTCTCAACTATTTGTAGTCGGCCACACTTGCTCCCAACTTTCACAGAACTCGATTTTCTCTCTTGAACTTTCTTATACCCATTTACCTAATATAATTTTCTATTACATCCCCCCACCCCTATTTTCCCTATTTTTCCTTCTACATATATTCCCTTTACTACTCATACTATTTTTGTCTCTTACCTCCTTAAAATAAGTCCTACCCATCTCTAGTCATTTTGTTAACTATCGAAGCTACTCCTATATTACCTCTTATATACTTATTCTATATTTTCTCCTATGTAGTCACTCCGCTCATCAATCTAATATTCTCATCTCTGCTACATCCATCTGTTCTATCTTCCTATCTACTGCCCAACATTCTGTTCCATACATAATTGTAGATATCACCATTGCCTTATAAAATTTACCTTTTAATCTAATAGAGATTTTTTTGTCATATAAAAAATACCTGACACCTCTCCATTTCACCCATCCATACTTAATCCTGTATTTCATATTCTCTTTGAAACCCCAATCTTGAAACAGACCCTAAATACTTGAACTTCTCAATCTTTCTCACTACATCCCCATTCAACTTTATTTTTAGTATTTTCCTATTCCCTTTGTCTTCCCTTTCATCGAAATCATACTCTATATTTTTCGTTTTATCCATATATTGCTTAGTTCTTTGCTTTCAAGAGCTTCCTCAAGGGACTCTTCAAGAGTCCCTTTATTCTTCAAGTTTTTCTTTTACTGCTTCCTCAGGACTTTCCCCTATTAATATTATATCATCTGTAAAAAGCATCCACCATGGTATCTCACCCTGTATATCTTTTGTTATTTCATCTATTACCAGGAAAAATAAGTTAGGACTCAAAGCTGAACCCTAAGCACTCCCACTTTGACCCTAAAATCCTCAGTTTTTCCACACAGACTGCTCACTCTTGTACTCGTCCCTTCATACATATCTTCAGTAATGTTTACATACACCTTTAGTAATCCTTTTTTCATTAATACCCATTTTAAGATCTCCCTAGGAATTCTATCATAAGCCTTCTCTAGATCAATAAATACCATATATAATTTCCACTTCCTTTCTCTGTACTTCACTACAATCTATTTTATTTTTAATATCTGTAATATTTAGCTCCATTATTGACCGCCCGGGTATAAACCCAAACTGATTTCTAGTAACAATTGTCTTACTTTTTATTCTTTTATCTAATATCTTTTCCCAAATCTTCATACTGTGGCCTCATAAGTTTTATCTCTTATAATATAAAGATCTTTAACCAAAGAGCCACGAAGTAGAATAATGTCAGTAATATGATAATCTTAAATTAGAGCTTTCTTTTTTTTTTTTTTAAAAGAAATAGACTGACATTTATCTATATTTAATGATATAACATTAAAATTACACCATTAAAGTTAATGATTTTATAGATTTAAAAATGTTAGCGTCATCTGCAAATAATGAAATATTAGAATAAATAATTGAATAATGGGTATCATTAATGAATAATATTAATAAAATGTTCCTAGAGAAACATCAGAAATAACGTTTATAGCTTCGGAAAATTTAAATATATTAGTTAAAAAGAAATTAAGTCACGATAATAAAGGATCAGCAAAGTACATTTTCTGAAGTTTGATAATTATTAAATTATGATCGATTCTATTGAACACCTTTTCAAATTCAGTGTATAATTCAGTTTGCTCGCCTCTAGGAAATTAATCTAAAATGCAATGTTAGAAAAATATTAAATTTGTCAATGTAGATTTATTAGGATAAAAAAATCGTCGTTGAGCGATTAGGATGTTTTTAAATAGAGGAGATAATTTTGTATATATGATTTTAGAAAATATTGTTGGAAGAAATGATAGATATTGAACGATAATTAAAAAAATGTATTAATCAAGGCCCAAGGGGGAGGGCGATCGCTTCCATCGCCCCCCTTTAAAACCACCACTGCTGCTTGTTGCCTGCCATATATACAGGTATATATATATATATGTATATAGACGATTGTTATCATCAATATTAATAATAGTGCCGAATAACAAGAATGTGTAAAGTTCAAAGAGATTGGTAGTGGTTTTCTGTTCTTTTTTTTATCGCATTGAAACGTTTTCTATTTCTATCAAATCTGAATTCGTTGTGAAGTCTTCTTTAGAATCTTCCACTTTTTTAAATCTTAATTAAACATTTAAAATGTTGATTTTTATATGTTCAATGTTTTAATTTAATTTTAGTGGTACTTAGAAGTGAAATAAATAATATGGGAAAATCGATCTACAGTATAGACTTAACGACAAATTCAGGTTAGTTTTCAGAAGCTTTATCGCATCACTAGTTCAATATAGGTACGTTGGAAATAAAAAACATCTAAATTAGTATGTGTATTCAATTTCCTTAAGAAGACACCCGATTTTTAAAGGATTTTGTATAGGTCATTTTTATAAAATTTTAAGAAAAATGAAAATCAAACAAATTAAAATATTTAAATATATTTTAAAAGTAAAGGGGAAAAGTAAATAGTCCTGTGTCAGTACCATTTTTAATTGCCGTTCAATTGTGATATTTGTTAAAAAATATGTTTGCGCATTTTTCATTTTTATCAGATTGACAATATTGTAGAAAGATGAAATAAAAAATAAATTATAAAGAACAAAATTATAAAGCGACTTATGAAGTCGATATTTAATATATGTATTTTTACACGTTTTATAAGCTGTTAAAAAGAATAAATTGATCTTTTAATAGCTCATAAAAGGTGTAAAAATACATATCTCAAAAATCGGCTCTATCGGTACTCTAGAATAAGCTATAATTATTTATTTTTTGTATTTCTAATATTTTGTTAGTTGATAAAAAATATTGCAAGTTTTTATTGAAAAAATGTTGGTGTGGCGTCCTCTCTATAAAATACATTGTAAGTATATAAACTTTTCTTATAAAAACGACGATATCACCTCATGTGTAATAAAAATAAAAATAAATTCAAAATGTTATAAGTCAAAACATTCAAAACAATATATTTTTTTTTTATAAAATGACTAGCCAAGGCGAATTATGGGTTTTGTCAATAACTTTTTTTTCTTGGTAAGTACATATGGTAAATCCATAGAGTAATGTTAATACTTTTTCTATAGAGTAAAAATACAATTTTTATAAATAATTGCATGTGTTTAATTCTCAAAATTTGGTGTATACATTATTAAAATAATATTTATAACAAAATATTGTTTTTCTTAAAGAATCGAACCGGTACCAGAATCTACAAATTCATTAAGGTTTGAGCCCCTGATTAAATATTTAATAATAAACTTTAATAAACATTAAATTAACGTAAAATAATTAATATGTTTAAAGTTTAATGTAGAATAACATTTCATTCAATATTTAAATATAAAATGTTTTAAAATTTAATGTTCAACATAACTTTTAAAAACAATGTTTAATTGAACATTATCATTTTGTTTATTCCCTAACCCCTCACGAGTATCTATGGCTATTGGGTTAATAAATAGGAGGGATGTCGAAAACAATAAAAAGGTCTACTTCTCGGCTATCTGCAATAAAGGCCTTTTGAAATGGAAGGTTAATTGCCCGTGGAATATTATACGGTAATATAGGCATCGGCCTAGCTCGGTCGGTACAAAAATTGTTAAGTAAGTGATGGTTGGAGGTTCGAATCCATCGCCGGAATTAAGATTTGTTGCAAAATTTACAACAAAATCAAAAAAAAAAAATGCGTTATGGAAGGTAGGTAGTACAATAATAAGATAGAGGGTGGGGGGAAATACAAAAAAATGCATGGTTGATTGCAAGTTTTTTTTTTTTTTTTTTGGGGGGGGGGGAAGAGGGTTCAATGTTGCAATATTGTACGAATTTTCAAAAATTGTCAAAAAAAATTTTTGACTGAAAAGTGTAGCAACACTCGATCAAACCAAATTTAATGTTTATTTAATATTAGACATTACATTTAAAAGTTTTACATAAGGTTTAATTAATGTTTAAATATTTATTGGGTATACCTGCTTCGATTCACATACATATTCCGATACCACAAAACTATAAACGAGCAACATTTTTTTCTACCTTTACCGACTAACTCGGTACACACTCTTCTCCATCTAGTTGTGAAAATGCCGTTTATTTTTAAAAGCTATTCTAAAAAGATTTTCTATAAATAACTTATTTTTAAATACAGAGTAAAATAGTTGTAAAGCGGTTTTGAAAAATCGGTTTAGCAAAAGAAAGTTGAAACTATTTTTAAACCAAGTAAAAATCAAAACTGTCATAAAATTTATCACTTATATGTTGAAAAAAATATCATAGTCCCTAATCGTATGTATTTGTATAACTGTATATTGTTTTATTATATTACTCGCATAAAAATTAAAAGTTTAAAATACAATAAATAATGAATTATTTAAAACATGTTTTGAGTATTGGAATTTATTTAGTATTAGTTATTCAAAAATTAAAACGAGAAAAAAAATTATTTTTTTTTTAAATATTTTGAAACATAATTTAAATATTATATATGCTTAAAAATGATTTAAAAGTATACTGAAGAAGTTTATTTAATTATCTGCTTATCGATATTGTTTATATTCATAATAATAATGCGATAATTCTAAATGTAGCGGTTTTCAACTATATTTTATTTGTAAGTATAGTAAAAACAACACTAGAGGGCGTACATATTAAATATTAAGAAATTATTGTTGAAAATTTCTAAAATAATCGATTTTTATATTATATTTGACTTAAATTATAATAATATGGGAAGTGAAACTATTAATATCTTATTATTATGTAAAATTGTAGCTATCGATTGGTTTATTACACGAATGTGCCTGATTTTCCTAAACTAAACGCCGTGTATAGGGTAAAAATAAACACAAAAAAGTTTCTCAATGATATATGAAAAAAACAACGTAAAACTACCTAATCCTAAATATTTTCTTTTCAATATAAATTCATACAGAATGGCATATTGAAATACTGGAATATATTGATATTAGTATAACTCTAAGATACTAAATATTATTAATATATTATTAGTATTAATTAAACATCATGTACACGTTTTATAGACAATGTTTTAATAATTCTGATGAAGTTTCAAAGAATATTTGAGTTGAAAATTTAAAATAATTATAATAATATCGACAATGTTTGTAAAATTATTATTATGTGCAAAATATAATATTTAATTAATCAAATGTTTTCTCTATACACGAATGTACCTGATTTGCCTATTCTAGACGCCGTGTATAAACATTGAACACGAAGTACATTGTATTATAATGATTTCGTCAACTTAAAATTTAAAGGTTCTAATGCAATATTCGAAATAGTTCAGGAAATCAATTTTAAGTTTGAAATAATATACAGTTTTTATTCTGTGTATACTAATTATTATTGAAAATACCATTAAAAGTTCCCATGGTCCTACTTAACATTATAAGACTCGAAAATAACATATTAACTGTTATGTTGTTTGTTTCTAATTATATCTTGTTACATGTTTACTTATTTAATTAAGTAATTATACTTGTTTATTGTATTCAAAATCTAATACGTCTATTTTTAATCACGTTCATTTGTTGATGTTTAGTGTTTATACTCAGTGATATATTTATGGAAAGGGGGAGGGGGTCACCGGATTTAAATCCCCTCCATAAGCTAAAAAAAAGCATTTCAGCTGTTTTTTTTTGTCGTTTGTTATACTATTATCATAATATTATAAATTATAATTTTCTCGATGGGATCAGTGCGATAACCTTGAACTACATGGCTACATAAAGAGCTCCCATTTATGTTTTTTTTTTTTTTTTTTTACTCAATTTTTACTGATTCGTTCTATGATTTTGCAAATTTATATGATAACAATTATTGTTATAAATCAGCGAATAGAGAGAAACATAAATAAAGAACATAATAAATAAACAAATAAATATAATAATTGATACGATTTTATTCGGGGACGTCCTAAAGAAATATATTTATGGGTGGGGGAGATGGTGTGTCTTGAAAATAGTATATAGGTAAAAAGTTATCTCTATTTACGTTTACCATTTCAGTACATTCCACTACTTATATTATTTTACCTATTTATAAGATTACTATATATATTTTAAAAATGCCAGGAGGTCAAATATTCCATCTTATCCCTGTAGGCACCCACACATTTTAAACTAATTATTATTTATTTGATAATCATACCTGCATTTATTTATATGGAAATAGAATAACAAAAACAATCGAAACACTTTTGCACTTTACCATCCTAATAAGGTTTTTTTTAAAACCTAAGTATTTCAAAACGTTTTTACAAAAACCAATTTGAATAACTAAATTTGTGAAAATCAATAAGATTACATCTCTATTGTAAAACCTATAAATACATGGGATCCAAAAAAAGAAAAAAAAGGAATTGACCGTATATATTTTCCTATTTTATTCTCGAGTGGCCACGGATATTTTTCAAACTAGATTTTTTTATATACTTACATGATTCTAGAAAGTGAAGATAAAAATAAAACACATATTTTGCAATAGTTTTTGATTAAAAGACCTATTTTAATATTATAAAACAGGGGGTAGGGAGCAAAGCCGCATCCACACATAGATATTGAAAAACTTTTTCATCCCCTCCCCCCACTTGAAAATGTTTAAATGCACCTCTGTTTATATCAGTATTTTCTATGCTTGTTATATTCTTCTGCAAGCTTGCAATGTTACCATGGCATTAATCTTATTATAAACTATAATAAAATTTCTATTAAGGTGTAAATCTCTTTTAATTTTTAAAATACTTTTACTGAATTTGAATAATGTAGATTCGTGTTCACAGCAAGAGCATTTTTTATTCGCCATCTAGTGTATAAATTTAAATAATGATTTTCTTATATTATTATGAAACAATAGAATAATATTTGTATTATAAAATAAAATATCGTTATATAAAAATATGGTATAAATCTAGTTTACCGGGCACCCTAATTTTTTTCGGTTTTTTTTTTTTTTTAATCTATATTACTTTTACGCTGATTACTAATCTAAAAACATTTTGAACCGCTCGCACTTACTTTAGAAGTTATAGCTATTTTGATTTTTTTCGTCCTATCTAAAACGACATATTTTACTTTGCTTTTTCTAACCTAATAACCTTCTGTTTGAATATTCTAGCAGTGGGTAAATTGATATAAAGACAACACGTTTCTCGAGATTCGCAAGATAATTTGGCGTACCGATCATTTAAATAATGTAAATGCATTCATGAAATTTTAATAGTTTGTAATTTGTACCTATTTATTTTTATTAACATTATTGTAAATATGTGCGTAGATTTGAATATAAAAATGATGTATGATAAACGTAAAAACGTCAAAATTTAAATATCGCCATGACAATTATATATAAATTTATATTGTACTTTACATTAATTATAATTCTATACCTATAATAATATTTGAATCGGTATCGTCCCAACAAATGAGCTAACGAAAAAGCACTAAATCAAAATATCGAAAATAAAGTTAACGAACACAGTGAAAATATATGTTATTACAATTTTAGTGCGAAGTTTAAATTTGATTTTTTTAGTTTCTGAAATATTTAAATAGCCCGTCTATACTTACATACCCCTCTGTTTCATTGTTTTTTCTTTAATATTCAGAGAGTATTTGTCTGCAAAATTATTTCTGACATTCTCAAGATTTTGCATGGCGATTTTTCAAATTTTCGCATATGCACATTGTGCATGCGGGTGGAGTAGACCTAAGGAAAGCTACTGTTTATAGCGAAAGATCGTTATAAATCGAAATATAATAAATAAAGTGGTCATAGTTCTAAATTTATTGTTTGTTTAAAATTGTCCAGAATCACTCAGAATTGTTTATATTAAAAAAATATTTATTATTATTTTCAAATCCAACACTTCCACCAAGTGAAACATATCCGATAAGTGAATACTTATCTTTACTTCCTACTGACTGGTTTTTATTTATTTAAAATTAAAAAAAAATGTATGACGCAAAACTAGTTAATTCGTTTGAGAGGTCGTTCATCGGTCATGCTGTTTATAAAACAAATTCTATAGCATATGTCGATATACGAATATATGTATATATTAAACCGTATTATACGTATTGAAATATATTTTCATTTTGACTACTTGGTCTTATTCGTAATTTGTCATGGAAATTTAACTTTGGTGTTCGATTACCAAAGTCATTTGCTCTCCTCTTCCAGATAGAAAGTCAAGAATATATATATAACATAAAGTACTTATAATAATATATAATATTTGTATTGCTCTTCGCTGTCTGACTGAAACAATTTTGAAATTCCATTTTTCAACAAACCATTTTACCTTTAAACATAATATATGCTCATCATCATTTGTCAATTTTTAAATTTTGACTAAAATAAAATGTAATTAAAGCTAATCAAAAACAAAAATGAATTAGTTCCCTAATTCTTGAATGTTAATAATTATCATTGAAATTTTACGATAAGCTATATATTTACATAAATGATTTTCATATATTTTGATAAATATAATTAAAATGCAAACGTGTTCGCGTTATATATTATATTTCAGCGTTGTCTATTCATCACATATACTTGGCGTAGAGCAGCTTAGACGTGTAATCATTTTCCGCCTAAACAAACGCCGACAAAGAGCCGTGATTCTTCAAAATAATAATACGGTAAAATTTAAATGGAAAAACTATTTTTAAAAATAATGACCTGCAATGGGCTCAGAAACAAAAGTGTCTGATACGATTATTTTTAAAATATTCAAGAGAGCATTCTATATAATATATTGATAATATATAAGATTTATAATATTTACATAATATCGATAATACTCAAATAGAATAATTCCACATCTGATGTAAAACCTCTACAGAATTCCAAGCGTAATCGGTTCAATGATAATACAAATTAGTTTGTTCCAAGTTCAAAACAGCTTACAGAAGTTCATTTATTTATGAAATTTTAAAAGCAAATTCTTTGAAAATCGTTAATTTCTTAAAGAACCTTTTGATTCGGAGCTCACTCTGTATAATGTGCTTGTGACGATTGGTTGAACGACCAAGAAAAATAATAAGGTAATAAAAACACAATACATTTTAATAAATAAATATAAATATATATAATATGGTTGATGGTAGATTAATTGTATATATTTATACATTTGATAGTTAAATTATTCTACATGTTATATTTCTAATATTTCTAAATTAAAATATAAAGCTAAATAGTAGGTAGGTCAGCCACACGCTGAAAAATTTTGTCAGCAGGGCAGAAGAAACTACATAAAATTTGTTCAGCAGTAAAAATAGGTTAAATGTTCGAGATGCAACGACCTGTTGCATACTATTATGATAGAAAATTCTGATTTAGTTTCTAAATATTTAGTATATATTATTTTCACAAAAATTTTAAACTATAATGTGTGTGTGGTAATACTTATAAGTACATCATTATGAATGTATTATTTGATATGTTTCAAATGTATTGATAGTTGACACTTTTATTACTGACCTTATTAATACCATTTAACAATATATATATATACAGATAAATTAAATATTGTAAAAAGAAATAGCCTTCAAGGTCACAGCTATTTTTATTCAAAATATTCTATACGCAAGAATTTATACATAAATACGAGTATTATATACACTATATATCGGGTGTTTTCCTTGTTTTATTGTTTTTTCACTTGCATTTTGAGTAAAAAAATGTATATCTATAATGCTAATAAGTTATAACTATTATTTTAAAATATTCTCAATCTATTTAGTTGATAGTTAACTGTTATATATTAGTACACTTGAAGTATAAAATAAATACATAATTTTGTTGTCAAAATAGAAAATTAGTATCGAGAAAATTCAATAAATATTAAACTTTAAAGCATCAATATAAAAAAATGCCATTGAGATACAGATGATGGAAGGTTGTCAATCGTTCTTTAGGTCCTCGGAAAGTATAATGTATTATTATAATTATTTTGAATTTGAAAGCAAAGAAAAATCATTGCATTCAAAAAACAACTCTGAACAAAGTTTTGTATAATATTGTTTTTTTTAAAATATCGGTATTAATTTTTAATTTTTATATTTATATAAATTGTTTGTTTGAAAAGACAATTTTCTTTTATACTGAAGAAAACAGCTATAGGAACATTTTAAAATAACATCTTTTTAAAATACTAACTACAACGAATTTTTCATCAAAAATGTTCTTTACTCTAAAACTCCTGCTCAACTCGAAAATTGTGTACATTATAAGCAATTTTTTTATACATTTCTGAAAATTAATCAAATTTTATTTTAAAATTTTTATCATATAAATTAATGTATAATACAATATAAATAAATATTATATAATTAGTATGAATGTAAAGTATCAGACATTATTATTTTCCAATTTATAACAATTTTTGGTATCTGTGAATACGTTTAAGTGAAAAATTAATTCTATAACAACTAGAACGAATTGATATCAAAAATTTTGTTACATCAAAATTCGTCCTTAACTCTATATATTGTACCAGAAAAATGTACGAGTATACACACATATTACATTTAAAACTTATTAAACATATGTTAAAATATTTAATAATATATATAATTGTATATAATTGTATAAAATGTATATAATTTACAGTTATTTTTTTTTAAAGTGAATTCAGAGTCTTTCTACCTAATTCCTGTAGTTAATATTGTTTTACAAGTTAAAATTATTTGTGGGATAATTTAAAAGTGAATGAAAAAATTAAATGATGGATTTGGTAATTAAAATAAAATAAACAAAATATTTTCAAAAAAGTTTTTGTTTCACTGTCATTTGAATATGGACTTTTTGTAGGTAATTTTCATAGCGAAAATAATTAATTAATGGATAGCGCTTCTTTTTAAGTTAAACTGGCCCAAAATTTTTATAAAATGGCTTTCAATAAAAATCGCATTTGAATGATTCGTTTTATCTTGTGAAGACATAATATGCTGAAAGTGAAGTGCAGGAAGATAAAAATATTATGTATAAACTGTGTATGTGTTTTACTTAAAAGAATATTATTACCTTTTAATAAAAAAATTTTTTTTTTATTAATTAATTATAATTTAATAATATTGGTTATATTATTTTAGATTCTGTGCAGAGACAGAAGAATAGTGGCACTAACTTAACATTATAATCTTATATATATATATATATATATAGAAATCTAGAAAACTGATTAAAAAAATATTGTAAATTGAAAACTAATTTCAAGAGTTTTGTCGTAAAACTTTTTTTTTGGTATTTTTTTATGACGTGCCTATATATATATATATATATATATATAATAAAGGTACCCCTTAATAAAATGTTATGCATAATATGCATTGGCTAAATTATATTACAACACAATAATTTTATCGTTAGTGTAGCACAGACCCTTAAGAGTTTTGAATATTATATTTGGAAATCAAAGTGCTATTTTTTTTTTTTTTTTTTTTTTACATGAATTTCGCTACATCCTGTGTCGATTCGGAACGCACTAGCAGTCTCGAATAAACACGGCCATAAATATAAACCTGGATGCGTCATATGTGGCGGCCGTTTTGTGAAAATACATTTTACCGTCCGAGGAGGGGATCACGGAGGTTATGTAGTATATAGCTATAGTATCTCGTGTAGTAGTATGTCGAAAATGGGCTCAAGCGTTCAACATAATTAAAGTGCGAACTGGGGTAGTTCAAAAAGCGTATAATGTTTTGTTCCAAGCGACTTGAATTCGGGTTTTAATGGGATGATTAGTGGAAACCGAGTGTTTCAGCAATTTAATTATTTAAATTTTAAATTTTTTGTGAATAAATCAAAAACAAATTCGGAGAACCCACTATGCGAGTATACGAAATACACGGTTTCTATACGTATTTTTTTTTTTTATAATTCCAATAAATAATATGAAAACACTGTTTGACCTACTATAAACGTAGACACAAAAACTAACAAAACGAATACAAAATATGGCAAATATTAATATTGGTAATCACAGGCTACGGCAACGAATTGTAAGGACAGACGTGCAATATAAGTCAAAATATAAAACGAATAATATCTATTACCGTGGTAATCAAATAAATAAACTCGTAATTATTTACTAGTATCTACGAATGGATAGATGGAAATAACAAGGATATAAGATTAATATATATATATTTATGTTTACTCGTAGAAACCTAAAACGACGAGTATTTTAAGATTTTATAAAAAAAATGAATAGGGTGTTTGGATTTGGACCAATATAAAAACTAAATTTTTATATTATGTTTTAGATATTTCAATTCCTGAACATTAAAAATTTTTTTTTAATTTCAAGGGGCGTTGGAAATATACAACTTTCATCAAATTATAAATTGTGTAGGCTTTCCGAATTATATATATACGTATACTCGTATATTAAAATCGAAGGATTACAACGTTATCATACATATTTTGATATTTGATGACTGATGATAGGTATTTATATGTGTATATCATTACAATATGTTAATCCGTATTCTATTGCCTTTAGGTACATTTCTCCCTTGAATCTCGAGTATATTTCATATTGAATAAATGTTGTAAAAACATTTTTAAATATTAATTTTTAAGAAGTTTTTTTAAAAGAATTAAAGTAACATATATTTAATCTTGTGTTCAATTTTTACGTCTTTAAATCCGAACTTACTCCTTTCAGGAGACTTAAATACCTCAAAATCTAAAAGTTTTACAAACAGTCCAAAATTGAAAAAAATTGGGAATTTTATCTTATAATAAATATAGTAAATATTCAGTGTCAATATTGATTTATAAGTATTCAGTATATTTTTTTCGGAATTACGAAGAAATAATAAAACTCGAATTTAGGAAATTCATGTTTTTACCATTTGTACTGTTTTTTTTTTTGGTCGTTTTTCTTTGCATACTAAAAAGCTATTACAGGGAAAATCGAAGTCTAAAGTACCAACTAGATAACATTTAATACTGGAAGAGTGGTACACATGTAAACATGATTACCCCAAGTACCTACTATACTTACTTTAAATAACTTAAGGCGAGCATAAAATTAAAAAATAAATTGCGAAAAACTTTAAACTCGAGTGAAATTATAATATACTTTAAATGTACAAAACAAATAAAGTCACAGATTTTGTTTTGTTCGATTAAATAATCTAAATTTTTTTGGGTTTTCGCAGTTTACAATAAATTGTTACAATTTGAAATGGCTTTGTATCGCATATAACAAGTATTTTACGATGAAAATTATATCGTTGGAATCGATCGATTTTCAAAAAAAAAAAAAAAAATGATTTCCACCGCATGTGCGAATTCGAAAAATCGGTTGCGTTCTCCTGCCATGCACAATTATATATTATTACCGTAGTGCGGATTAGGCTACTGATTTAGTACTGAAAAGTGAAAAATACGAAAAATAAGCGAATGGAAATATTTACGAAGGACTATACGAGTAAAACCGAGGTGAGGAATTAATAATCGGACAGGGCACAAGACGAATAGAAGTAATAATCGTACGTTTTTTTTTTTTTATCGGTGGAAAGGAACTGGCGGCCGACCAGGTGCCATTTGATTTTATCGGTATTTGCCCATTAATAACCCGTTCAATTAAATTATGATTAAAATATAATTGATTACGCGACACCTACTATTTGGGTCGAGTCACGGCAATCGTCCAAGTCTCATGAACAGCCGCGGTGATTTATCTATATTACGATCATAAAATCGTTCCGAGTATATCCGTTTTACTATATATTAGAGATGGTAAACTGTGATTTTATTGGAGTAGCAGTAGTAACTGCTACTGCTACTCAAAATATCACAGTGAAAGTAGCAGTGATTGTTAATTTTTGTGATAAACTGATAACGAAAAATATCGTAAATACATGCAAATAACAATGATTGCTACTTTTTCGGGTTGGTTTTACAATGCCATGTATTATCCACAGAATATTAAAAGAATCCAGAAAATATGTGTTAAATATTAATTAAAATTTAAGTAAAATTAATTTTATAACAAATAACCCAGTTCAACTCTGGCTTTTGAGTCTGGGAAAATATTATTGAAAAACTTTACTTAGTTTTATTTATTTATATACCAAACGTAAAAAGTATCCTGTAGTCAAAATTTTAATTTTTCCATTATTTTTTAACTCAACTTATAAGGCTTATTTTGGTCTAGGAAAAAAATGTCAATATGTCGAAATCTCTAAAAAAAAAAAAACTTAAAAATAATATAATATGATAATGTGATAATATAATATAATCACAGACTGCAATGCTATTTGAGAATGATTGCTATTTTGATAAAATATCGATATCGAGTAGCAGTCTCAACCATGGTAGCAGAGTGGATATCGAGGTGATAATATGGTAATAACAATGTGACCAACTAAAAGTAGCAGTCACTGTTATTTCCATTCTTGAGTTTGTGATTGTTACTTCCGGATCACTGCTAATTTTTCACTGCTACTGCTACTCAGTGCCATATTTACTATATATTGACGGTCGTCATATGGCCGACCCCAAATAGTTGGGAGAGAAGGCGAAGGAGAAGAAGAAGATTGACGGTCGTCATAATTAAAAGTTAACATTACGTTCTAACCGCGAGTTTTCAAAAACTTGTCCAACAATGTACGTTTTTCATTTGATCTACCGGAGCTCCTATTTCGACACGTCCGTCTTTGAATTTTGTAATATTAACTTCGTTATCCGTTATACAATATGATTGAAACCGTACAAAAATCATCCAATAATGCCCCGTTGACTTGTTGGATATTTTTTGAGCACTGTTTTAATTCATATTGAACATTGAATTTTTTAATGCCTAGTTTATATCCTGTAGCATTACAAGTTAACTAAAATTATAAAATCTTAGCCAAATGGTCTAACAATATGTAAATTGACTTGTCGGAGTTTGTTGAAACTCTAATTTTTTGACTTGTTGGGTTTTGTTATAACTTTTTGGATTCCTTATTTTAAGTTTAGCGTTTAATTTTAGTGTTAATCAATACTACTTTATACACCCCAGAAATATAATTAACAAAATAACATACTATATGTAGGTACTAACAACTAATAAGCCTCTATTAAATTTTCAGGTCTTATCATAAAATGTATTGCAGGAAATTTTCAAAAAAAAATTTGAATTAGAAAGTTTAAAATTGTTTAACTTAAAAATGAGGCTCTAACAAATTCCAACAAGTATTAAAAAAAGTTTTTTTTTTAAGAAGGGTGAAAACGTTAATCATTAAAAAGTATTTATATTCTATTATAATATATTGAATTTGTATGCAGATATATACTGTAAAAAGTAAAAAGTATGTATAAAGTTTATTATATTAATAAATCTATTATATTATTATATATTTAAGATTTTATATTTATGTACTTGGACTTTATATTAATCCACTTATTAGTTACCATAATAATATGATTTCAAGATGATTTATATATGTGTATGTATACACAATTTTTAGATATTATGTACGAAATTTTATTTACATTTGATGAAAATTGATTTTGTTTGTATTTACATTTTGTAAATAATCTTAATAATATTTTATATAAAGTGTATTTGAAATATTATCAATTTACTTGAAAGTTATATTTAAATACTATAGTATTCGAATATTTTACAAAACAGTTTCAAATAAATTTTTAACTTTGTCGGAAAACGGGTAGATATTATAGGTATAATACATAATATGTGTAATATTATATATGTATGTATCATAGATTATGCGTATTTTATTTTGGCGCCAAGAAGGTATTTTGAGTCTTGTTCATACATCACATTTTTATTACGTATTTTATCATTATGATAAGTATATATATATACAAATATTTAATAAGGTATCAAAAGTTTATTAAGTAAATATCGTTTATGTAGTGAAAATAAATATTATGTTTGAATAAAAATGTATTTCTTTATAAAATATATTTTATCGAGTATTCTTTAAATTTATATATTTATTTTTTAAATATTTTTCTACGGAGTGATAAAAACAAATACTCTATATAAATATTGTTCGTTTATTCACATAATATATTATCATATTACACTGATTGTGAAATTTACACGTATACGTCGTGACTCATAAACTGTGAGACTGCGGTACACATTAATATAGTAAATATAGTTTTTGGTTTGTTATTGTATTTTATTTAGTTGTTTAAATTTGATAAATTTAAAATTTTTTAAATTACATTTCAATGATATTAACGAAAATAATATTTATTGATTATACATTTATACATGTTTACATAGATTAGTGGTTATTTATAAATCAATAGAGATGGTAATTGCCTCAGTTTTGGAAAAATATTTAAATAATACACGAACAAGATTTAACTGTTTATTTAAAAATGCAAGTATTCAAAGTATCTAAAAAAAAAGTTTCCATTTGAGTAACTACCTACTTATATTTGAATAATCTACAAATCTGGAATAATCGATAGTAAATTATTTATCTACATTGGCAATAGTATATAATATGGTCATTGGCCTCGGTGTTGTAATATACGAGTATATTAGTGTGTAGTTATTAATAATGTTTTAGGTCAATGGTTAACATTTTCACAGGCATTTTATTTTCTTTTTAATATTATATGCATTATGTACTGTTGTAGTTTATGGTGAATTTTTCGTTATTTGTGATATATTTTTTAAATATCTGTAGGTTTTTTTTCTCAATTCACACGACATATAAAGAAAATAAATTTCATGAAATTTAAAAAACCAATTTTATTGTATCTTTCAGTGGCGTATTTTAAATTTTTTTTTTTTGGTGAGGGGGGGAGTTATAAAATATTGAAAACCAATAATTTATACAACCTCTATATATTTGACTATGTTGATGGACGAAATCGCTTTGTTTATAGTTTATAGGACTGGTAGTAAAGAGGGGGGATTTGCGTGGCCAAATGAAATATTCCATTTGAATTTTGAACTTTTCGACATTTTTAGTCTTAAATACACTTAATTTTGATATTTTTTGAATATTTTTGTTTATCAAATGAATTCAAACTATATTTATAAAGTATTCATTATTTATACTATATATATGATAAAACTAAAATTATCAAATTATTAATTTGAAGAGCTTATAATTTTTATAAGTAAGTGTTTTATGAAGCTATAATATTATGATTATTATTTGTTTTATAGTTTATTGCTGTTTATAGTTATTTAGGTACTTATAAGGTTTGTCAACTCTGAGTGTTAAGTATTATTATCACTCTATGGTTTAAAATTACAAAATAGCAGTCAACATCTACGTTTAAAACTAAACAATTTAAATATAGTAATAACTAAAATCTATATATAGTAATAAGGAAAGTTTGCAAATATTGTTATGTATATTTCCAAAAAATTGGCCACAATATAAGACTTGTCCATTTAAAGAAATTTAAATATATTATGTTTGCATATCTGTTTTTTTCAGTGTTATAAATATACAGTCATCTAAATATAGACGATTACTTGTTTTTTATGTATTGTAGTTTGAAAATGTATTTATATATACCTATACCTGTTCCAAAATATGATACCTAATTATAATTCAATTTATATATTATGTATAATTTAACGGTTTAAAATTAGAACTATTTTAAATTTCACTTATTACCTACCTATATCATATGATTCTTTTAATTGGAATACTTTTTTCTCAGTATTTTTTGTGTTTATGCAAATATTGGTTTAAAATTTCATTTGAAATTATTATATTTTTTGACTATTGAATTTTTTAAAAATCTATATATACATATACATATTGAGTGTGAAACCAAGAGTTTATTATTTATTAGTATTTAAAATTTTAAGCTAAAAATTCATTCTCATGCCCCATTGACACCTATAGGTATATATAATTTAATTTAGGATTCTTATACATTTTAAATAATAAATCGTTGGTTCAATATACGATAATATGTATTACAATATATTATATTTATTAATATTTCAAAGAAAAAAAATATGCGTTAAAATATGAAGTTGTAAATATATGGTTGTCATTTAAAAAAAAAAAAAAGTAAAATGTATAAAAATAATATTATAATTATAAGTATTATATAACCGAAGTCACAATATTATACGTTTTTATTGTGCGCATACGTTTTTCAACAACTAATTTGGGTATAACTCATTGTACAATTATAATGTACGAAAATAATACAGATAAAAATAATATCAGTTTCCTTTGTAGTAAAAGTTGAAATCTCCACATTCGTCCTGTATGCGTTAATGGTCAATGTGGAATTTGCAAGGCTATGCGGTGGACTTTAATTAAAGTGCACATCTGATGTCTTATTTGTGAAGAGGTATAGACTTGAATGTGGAATTTTAGACACTCTTTAATTAGAATTCGCCAGGTCTCTCATCTTGACATTCTTCATACACTATTTGTTCATTGTTATACAAATATATTACTATATACTTAATTATTATTTTATATATAATTTTTAAAGAAGTTCTGAAAAGTTATAAAGGATAAAAAGATTTCCCTGCTATACGTATTATCGTAGAATTTTCATAAAGTTCGAAGGTTACGATAAAATCATATGGAAGTTCGGTAATTTCGAAAATATTAATAACATATTAGACATGCATTATCTACGTAGCATGGTGTATAATATATTTATTATATATGTGCATAGAATATAAAAATAGTTTAGAATTAAAAAAAGTTTTTTTTCTATACACGTAATAAACTATACTTTAACAGTATATAAATAAAAAGTAAGACGATAAAATTATTTTAATTCGAATCTATTAGTTCAAAAAATGTTTATACACTTTTTTAATTAACTTAACGTCCATGTGAAGAATATTGCTACGACAACTATTTTCTTTAATGTTGCAGATCGTTGCGCATATACGAAAATAGACATATCTTGCAGAAGTTGACTATATTAATTTTAGTCTCCAGAAAAACACATTAAACGGCTGTACAGCGTTTCTTGTCATAATCTTTTCCACTTGATGTTTTCATCATAAATATGGCAAACGAAATATATTTACATAATCCAACATTGAAGTTTTTATAGGATTTAAAAAAAAAAACAAGTACTTTTTTACATAAAAATAAAAATATATTTATATTTAATGACACAACACATTTTTTTTACAATTTGTAATTATGATATAGGTGACAACTATAAGGTGTGAATTTGCATAAAAAATACATTTTTTCTTAAAAGAGTGATAGTTTTAAGATAATTCTTTGTAATTACAAAATTCGATTCATACATTAGTGAATTAAAAAATTAAACTATATTATGCATTTTCCACCATTTTAAGGAAGATTTGTTTAAATTTTTTTTTGTTTGGCATAGATATAAATAAATATAATAGAAAATAGCGTAGAATACAAACTTTCGAAAATGTAATTATGTATATTAAGAAGTACATATATGATTTTTTTATTCGAAAACCATATACAATTTTGTTGTTAACAGCAATAATAAAATAAAAGTAAAAAGAACAATTTATTTAATAAATTCACCTATTAAACTTCGTATTAAATTTTCAAAACAACTTTCAGAATTGAAAAACAAATAGAAATAAGGAGGAAATAAAAAATTGATTAGGTGCTTCGTTCAATAAGCCACAATATAATTATAGGAAATCAAACGATGTTAACAAGTTTCATTGATTTGTATATTTTGTTAATAAAATATTTATAATAGGTTGTGTAATCTATATAGCATATTATACAAAAAATTTTAATTAATTGATGGAATTATAATACGTATGGATAGTAGGTATATTTAAGAAAAAAGGGTTTTGAATTAAAATTAATTATTGAATGTATAATAATATATAATATTGCGTAAACACCAACATTTATTGACAAGAATGACAAATAACTATTGCTGTTTATTTGTATAATTATTTACCATTTTATACATTATGTTTTAAATTAAAAGTTTTAAAAGTATACCGATATAAAACACAAAGTAGGTACGTTAAAATATTTCGTTATAATAATTGATGATAGGTTGAAATATATTAGCTGATCTATACATCCTTTAACAATATTTTTTCTCAGTATTTTATTAAAAACATTTATAGATTTATTTTCCATAGACGTGAATTTGTAATAAACGATTTAAAGTGAATGAATACATACTATATGAGTCAAAATGTTTGATATAAACCATTTGAAATTTGTTTATACCTACATTACGTATTTTATAAATAAATCAATTATCACTGATATACGTAAATATCGTCGACAGAAACTAATATAGAGAAAAAAACCTTCATTTTTTTTTTTTTTTTTTTTAATTATTTTAGATTCTAAGTGGGAAGCTTTTGGTTTTAAAGAACGATTTGTCAAGAAATTAATATTGAAAATTATATTCATATTTAACTTGCATAATAATTCAAAAAATATAGTTTTATATTATAACTGTTTAAACTTTTATACCAACATAAAGATTAAATAATAAAATGTACTGAATAATGTATATTATATAATATAGAATTATATGTATATTAAATGTATACAATGTATTAAATATTATAGAAATAGCGAATAAATAAACTATATGGTATACAATATAATATAGGGTATAATACGAGAGTTTTATGATCTTACCGTCAATTTGATGATAAAAATATATCATTGAAGTTGCAAATCTTTCTTGATGCGTTCTGTATATGATAAACTATTTAATATATCATAACTAGCTATGCTTATCGTAGATAGTAGCTACCGAGAACCATCTTCTACTCCGCGAATATATGAAAGTGAAAACCTGAGCATGTTAGGGTTTGTGAAATAAGAGGATGCAAAACTGTTAATTCAATTTAACGTATCATTTAAATATAAAAATATCTATAGCAATAATATAATACTAGAACAGTGGTCTTACAATGATCTTTATTTCGTTTATTTTCTATTTTTATTTAAACAATATTTTCTAATAATAATGTATTTTTTTTAAAAAAAGGAGTATGGTTAATAGTATATTGTCGCAGAAAAAAATACGTATCTATGCTAATTGAAAAGTAGATATCTATGTTTTTAAAAAATTTGTTATTAAAATATTATACAAATTCTTTAAGATTGCAATATAGTCCACTAAAAATGGAGTGCCCAACTAGTTTAATATTTTAATATGGATAAAATAATATATTAATTAATATTATTTAAATAAATAATAGATTAAAATATATTTGTAAGTGCTTAAAAGAACATTATTTTGATTACCTATGTATTCAAAATGATTAGTTATTTCTAATTTTTAACTAATAATTAATATAATATATTATATTATTACATATTTTACTAGTATTGTCCATTAACATATATTAGGAAAAAATAATTATTTTAAAACCAATTTTTATAAAAAAAACTTTTGAATTTTAATTTCTAGGAGTCAAATCATTTTGGATAAATAGGGCAAAAATATTTAATTTACTAATGTTTATGAGTAATAAATTATGAATAAATAGACGCAGTCAAAAAGTAATGTAATATAAGAAGCATATCTCTAAAATAAAATTCTAGAAAGCCCTAAAAAACCTATTCAAAAAAAATATCCTTAAGATGTAAAAATGAGTGAAAATGCATCCACACTTAGAATCACAGGTAAATACACGATAAAAATATAAATAACTATAATATTTGTTTTAAAATTCGTGATTTTTTTTTCAACTATGGAAAAAATGATCTAAAATTATCATTTAAATAGAAAATTGCAATGTCGAAAAAACCAAAATAAAAATTCATTATTTAGATTCGTTTATTGTATTGAAACGCATTTTTAGCTATAGGTATGAGATAATATAGTCTAATATACTAAAAAAAAAAAACAAAAGAAAAAAATACATGTCATTGACCTAAAAATTAAACTTAATTATGAGACGTTTTACTACCAAAAACACATGTAGTATAATATAGCGAATTGGTGTTTTTATTTCCGCTTTTGTGAGTAATTCCCAATTGGTTGATTTTTGAATATGTCAGCCTATATATAATAATAATAATAATAAATACAGAGGGTGTAATTTATGATAATATATTATATTTTGATACAATTAAAAAAAATAAAATGTATAAGCACATTTATGAATTTTGATGAAAATATCGAATAAATTATTCCGGCGTATCGATTTTACAATTGTAGCTGTAATGTATTTTTATTAATAACTATTTGAGGTAATTATTTTACTTGTATCTAAAAATCGAGGTCCACCGTTGACAAAATTGGAAATACAAAACCCGAATTCATTATATTACGTACACACTACTACGTCATGTCAAACAAGAATTCAGAAAACTGAGTCAGGATCCCATCGTCGCATCCATGTTTGCTGCGTAGGTAATTTAGTAAAATTACACTACGCAAAACATTAATTGGTTCGATTTAGTGTAAAAACACCTATTATCGTACTTGAAAAGGAGAATGTTTTCGAGGAAATGTCGTATGTTTTATTACAAAAATATATTGTCTGGATAAACAGTTGCATCGTTTTAAGTTTTCCAATTTCTTTCAAAAAAAAAAAAAAAAAAATAGGCAGAACTTTTTCATTAGACAATATATTTTGCGAAAACGATAATACTACAGGTACGCCGTCGTGTCGGAAATATTCACTTTTTCAAACCCGATGTTTCAAATCAATACGTGTTTAAATTTAAAATTTAACCGAAATTTTATCCCCACACTGAGCGTTTGCACACGTACAGTAGGAATAAGGAAAATATACAATATAGTACGGTTCGTGTTATTCTTCGCATAAATTCGAAATATCATTTTCTCCGTAGAAAAAAAAAAAAAAAAAAAAAAACGAATATATACACATACATGTTTAGTAAAGTTACATGCCCCGCCAATGGCGATAAAACGATATTTAAAAACTAAAAAAAAATATAGGTACGATATATATTTTAGAAACGTTACAGGTTTCGCGGACTCGGCGTCGTCTCCACACCACCGTGTAGGTATGCCTGTGTGGCGCATTATTATCAAAGGTATTATTTGGGTGAAGGCGGCCGGGCGTGCGCGGTTGGGGGAGTGGTGTGTATGGACAAAAAAAAAAAAAAAACAAAAAAAGAAAGGGAATAAAATTTGACGAAAAATCAAAAAAAAAAACAAAACAAAAATCGTTAATAATAACGATAATCATTATAAACGTCGTTATAGGGAATTTTCGCAACGACGCCCGTCAAAAATAACGTGATAAATGACGAAATGTAGTACGCTCTACGCGTACACGGTGTAAACATTGATTTATCTCGTGCCCGTTTAGATAATATACCATAATATTATAGTAGTGGATCGTGTACCTCGTCGTATGATCCAAATAATATGAGCACACACCGCGATCTCGGATGACGTTTTTTCCGTATACCGAATATAGATTACACGCGGTCATTCGAACGTTGAATTGAAATTTACAACGCGAATCCCGTAATTATTATTCGTCGTGCCCATATATAATAATATCGAAAGCTACGAAACTACCTACGAAAAGCGAAAACTCCCCGTGTGTCTTGTGTAATTTCTATTATTATTATTATTATTATTATTATTTTAACCCATATACCTACGTTATCATACCGCAGTACGATTATGATGATGATGATGATGCGTTTATAAAATAATATTATGTGTACGGGCACCGCCGCCGCCGCCTGAAATGAAATCTCCGGTCGGCGGCGCCGGGCCGTTTATGACGGATATGGGCGACCGCGCCGGTGTGATTTCTCGCCCGAGGCGGCGGCGGCGGCGATCCTTCTAAAAATGGACGTCGCCCGGCCGCCCGGCCGGACCGTCGACCGGGCCCCCGTTTGACCAATCATGGAGTTCGTGACGGGCACCGGGATCGCGTTGCAGACGGCCGACCGCGGTAACCGCGACCGAAATAGAAAAAACGGCCAAGGATGACGCGAAACGGGCCCGGCGGCGCGGGGGATGCCGCGCCGCCGGTCGCCGTGGTGGGGGCCCGAGGGTTTTTCACGTGCTGAAACTCCGGGACGATCCCATTCATTCTACGTCTCAACCGCCGAGTAGGTATCTACTATATACACACCTCGGACACACACGCATATAATATTATAATAATAATATTTTAATTATATATTTTAAAGTAGTGTTGTTTTTTTAGAGAGTTTGTCAGAGAGAGAGAGAGAGAGAAAGAAAAAAAAATATATAAATTAACTTTTAAATAATACGAACGGGGTACATTATATATATTATAGTTGTAGCCTGTTGCTAAAAAAAAAAAATTTTTTTTTTTTTTTTCTGCAAAAGTGTGTGTGGTGTGTGTGTGTGTGTGTTTTTTTTTTTGTTTTCTCCGCGAAATTGTGTTTTTTTTTTTTTTTTTCTATTGCCGTCGACACGCGTTTTCCACTCGCCGATCAACCGCATCGCGAACAGTGTCCGCGATCGCTTATTTATCGCACAATAATATCATAATATCACATTTATAACCTACAACGTCGTGCGCGGTTTTCAAATTTAGCTGTGTTTTTGTTTTGTTTGTTTAACCAAACGCGCCCGCCGGCGGTAGTGTTCTGTAACGCCGAATATAACCATCGACTTATCCATCACTGGCACGTCGGATCTCTGGTATATTGTATTATATTATATTTTTTTTTTTTTACCCGCACACCCGTACAGTATGACGATCGTAAATCCATCTCCCACCCCCATCCGACCCTAACAACCACCGGTTAGAGAAAATTATTTAATTTAATTAAATTATTATAGAAAAAAAAAAAAAAATTTTTTTTGTTTTGTTTTTCGACGATTCGCAATATGGTGTCTATTAATAGAACAATTTGTTTTGTTTTTCTTCCCATTCGTCTTCCTCCGTCATCGTCCATCGCGGGAAATGTAGGCCGACTCGTGTCGTATTTCATATTATTATTATTATTATTATTATTATGCGCAGCTGTGAACATTAATTATTGGAAACGGTCCAAACTCGCGTCTCGATCGTTTATAATATTTCACGACGACCCGGGCCCCGGGCCACTGCTACGAGTGTACGGAAATCGACACGTTCGCCATTATATTATTATTATTATTATTATTATTATTATTGTAATAGTCGTTGATAGTCCGGATACCTTCAAATTTTCAACAACAATAATTGTCACACAAACCGCGTTCATCGTATAATATTATTACGGTCGTTTAACGTTTTCTATATAATCGTCGCGAGCCACGAAGTCTCGTCTAGAAGAATTGAAACGAATATTTCACGTTATTTTACCGGCGATTTTAAAATCGAATACTCTTTCGATCTAGTCGGGTGAGTGAACGCTTCTCATCGATTAATATATATATATATAGTATTGAATACTTACCAACGATATAAAATGTTCATTTCCGACTGTGCGATCTATTTCGGTCTGTACCTACACAGCGTATAGTGTTTATCCACCCGGGTCTGCATTATTTGGCTCCGGCTCCTATACAGCTTTCTAATAATACACGCAGCTCCAGGCACCTCAAATATGCAATAAAAAAAAAAAAAAAAAATTAAACGCTTTTCGCCTTAAAAAAAATTCGTGTCACCTAACATATTCGCGCCTTTCGCCTTTCAGATTTTTTGTGTGTTATTTTTATTTTATACATCCTACCAACGTGCACGTGAAACGGTCGTCGTGAGCTTGGTTTTGCTGAAGCTCAAACCGAATGGTCGAATAAAAGCCCGCTTACATTGTTTTTGTTTTCGTCGTTTTTATTTCACAATTTAAATTTATAGTCTTTCGACATTTTAATTTAAGTGTCAGCAATACAATTACTCGTGTGTGTACCGACGTTAATTACATATTATCAGTGTTCGCGAGTAATATCATATAACAAACACTGATCGGGAAAATTATTTTTTATACAGGTGTGTCGTAAACAACACCGTACACAAAAGGGGTGTGTGACCAAACTAAATACCATTTCGAGTAGATACTATTACCTTAAACAACAAAAATGCCGCGTGTAGTCAAACAAGAAGGTGATGACCCAGATCCAACCCCATACTTGTTCGTATCACTCGAACAGAAGAGAATCGATCAGACCAAACCCTATGACGCGAAAAAGGCTTGCTGGGTGCCTAGTGAAGATGATGGTTTCCTCCAGGGAGAAATCCGAGGAACCAAGGGTGATCTGGTCACCGTCGCACTTCCCGGCGGAGAGGTAAGTCATCCTATACAGTTTTGAATACGTAATATTCAATATTATTATACTTGTTTTTTTTATATATATATATATATATATTTCAATCAGAAACAATAAAAACTATTGATAGAGCTGAAAATTTCGAACATTAAAAAAAATTCCATAAAACATTTTATGTACATGAAAACTAAATCTTAATAACACATTTTTAAAATTATAATTTTCATACTTGCCTATTTGAAATAATTTTTAAATATAATTTTATACTAATACTATGTTAAATTAAAAAACATTGTTGTAAGTTAAAATCATTTTATTTTAAAAATAATTCAAATATCATTGTTTTTACTTAATTAAATTTATTGATGTTTTGTTTTTCTAAAATGCATATCTATGATAATGATTTAATTCGTATTCATTCCGAATGGAATAACATCTAACTTACAAGGGTAAATAGTGGATGAATGTGAGAGATAGAAAAAAATGGTTTTAAATGGGTATGAAATTATATTGCGTTTCAATGTTACACGATGTATTTTGGATCGAATAGGAGAAATCGTTCAAAAAAGATCTCGTGCATCCGGTGAACCCGCCAAAATTCGAAAAAACCGAAGATATGGCTGATCTGACTTACTTGAACGATGCCAGTGTGTTGCATAACTTAAGGCAGCGATACTATTGCAAATTGATTTATGTAAGTACCAATTCCAATTATACTAATCTATATTTTCTATGGTATGTCAGGTGAAAGATTTCAAAAAGGACCAAGTGGGCCAAGTGAACCCACCGAAGTACGAAAAATGCGAGGATATGTCAAACTTGACTTATTTGAACGATGCGTCTGTATTATATAACTTGAAAGAAAGATATTACCATAAACTCATCTACGTAAGTGTTAGGGTGGCCAATGATGGAGTCTACGTACATTATGCGTTTGGAGTTTGAAACCCGTTTGGAATATCCCTGTGTTACCTACCTATACCTACTCATTTCCTGAAATAATTTAAAAAAAAAAAAAAAAAACATTAAATTCCAAAACTATCTTGTCGATAAATATCTAATGATACATATATTTATCCACAGTTTTTGTACGATTAAAATTTCCAATAAGCATGAAGTTTTTCTTTGTTACCCGGATAAAATAAATCATTTTTAATTTAATTGTTAAGTATTGTTTTTCTATATATATTTCTCCAGGCATTTTTTTTTTTTTATGTAATACATTGTCATAATTTGATCTTTTTGTATGACCAAATATTCGAACTAATTAATTCGTTAAAAATAATCTCTTCTGAAATTCATATAAAATATATTCTTTTATCATGAAAAATGTGAAACAAGTATAAATAATATAAATTCCATCCTTTGTGTTTGTTGCTTTGCTTTCACTGTCGACCATAAAAGGACATTGGATCGACAGTAATCTTAGGTGAACCCTGTTCCAGAGAACAACACCTGGCTTCACTTATAGAGTATAAAATGTTGGTTTTATTAGATGTGAACAATTTAAATTACTTTTTAAAGAAATGGTTTAGATTGAATTATTTTGTGCATTTGATTTATATTTCAACAAAAGACACTTTAATTAAAATAATCCAATATATTGATCATTTTTTTTTAAATTAATTATTAAAATTGTATATTATGTACTTATGATTATTATTTATAGAACGGTTATAAAAACGGTTAAACATAGTGTCTTTTGTTCTTAATGATTGTATTTATTTTCGTTGTTCGGATATTCAGTTAATTATATTGATAAATTAATTTTGATATTATTAATTTGTTTAGACATACTCCGGTTTGTTCTGCGTTGCTATCAATCCCTACAAAAGATTCCCCGTATACACCAATCGTTGCGCCAAATTGTACAGAGGCAAGAGGAGGAATGAAGTCCCACCTCACATTTTTGCCATTTCTGACGGCGCTTACGTTAACATGCTTACAAGTTAGTATATTATTTATTTATTTATTTATATTATATTTCTATTGTTTTAAAATTAAATAATATAAACTATATTATTGATAACAATTTGTTCGTTCTTTTTCAGACAAAGAAAATCAGTCTATGTTGATTACGTAAGATAATAATTTAGTTTGAAATATAAACGTTCGGTGTGCTTATATTTTATGTTTTATAATTATTTAGTGGAGAATCTGGAGCGGGAAAAACTGAAAACACGAAGAAGGTAATTGCGTATTTCGCCACCGTCGGTGCAAGTACCAAGAAAGAAGAAGAAGCTGCTGGTGGTGTTAAGAAGAAGGTATACGAATTGAACATAATATCGATAAATTATTATAATTTTTTAACAATTATATATAATTTGATTGTATCTAATAGGGATCATTGGAAGATCAAGTCGTACAAACTAACCCGGTATTGGAAGCCTTTGGTAACGCTAAGACCGTCCGTAACGACAACTCATCTCGTTTCGTAAGTATAACATTTTTTTACTAATAACTTTGTATTCCACTGCAATGATAATATTAATATTATGTTGTACGGCTGCTTAGGGTAAATTCATCCGTATTCATTTCGGTCCCTCTGGAAAATTGGCCGGAGCTGATATCGAAACTTGTAAGTACTTTATAGTTAATATTACGTGTTTCAATGTGAACAACAAAATAATAAATCGACAAATGCTGATTAAAACGTGTGATCATTACAGATCTATTGGAAAAAGCTCGTGTCATCTCCCAGCAAGCATTGGAAAGATCTTACCACATTTTCTACCAAATTATGTCCGGATCGGTGAAAGGCGTTAAAGGTACTATATTATATTATAATTATAAAATGAAAATATTTTTCCAAATGATGGAGAAATAAGTTTTTTTCAATGACATTTAATTCAATTACATTTTACAAAATATGCTGTCATATACAGTGTCACGGCAGTTGCATAGGTAATGAGGATAATATAGTAATAGGAAGGTGATATTATACAATGATAAATATTATACGAGTATATGGTAAAGTTATTGCGATAAAATGTTGGCGAATGAAATCTTAGTCAATTCGATATTAACAATTTTTAAATCCCCAAATAACTAATTGGTTGTTGAACACAGAAATGTGCATGCTGAGTGAAAATATCCAAGATTATTACTACGTTGCACAGGGAAAAACTACTATTCCCGGAATGGATGACGGAGAAGAATTCACATTGACCGACGTAAGAACCTATAAATCGGTCGTATTCGCATAACTTCCTCGAATATCCTTGTCCATTTTTCCGCATATACTGATATTCGTCGATGATGATGAACGTCTTTGCAAATGTAGATGATGTAGAATAGTTGCATTTATTTTTTATTTTTGTTTAGAAAATCTATACGAGTGTTCATTTATGTAAATATACAACTATGGCCGTACATTACATAACTAGTACAGGCATTATACATCAACAATCGACATACATAATGATTGTATTTTTTTTATAATATACGTGTATTGATAACCACCACCATATTCTCAAACAACCCGCCAAATGTGTGATTTTCTTAGTTTAAGTGTATATAAACATACCAACCTATGACAGTAGTTGAAGTCGTGTAAATATTTTATTTTTAACATCACAAACCTGTTTTAAAATATCGAATCGTAGTGTACGTGGTTGCAAAAAGCACGAATAATTTTTAACTCATACTGTATCTAAACGGTTGTTTCTTTTATATATTATAGTGTATTTAACTTAATTTAAACGTTAATTTTACAAAACCCCATACACTACTGATTAAACATGATATATCTGACCTTTAGACATTACTTAAATTATTAATTTAATATAAGTTCTATTCGCATGATTAAATATTCATTCCAGAAGTCATAGTACGTTATTACTTCAATTGTATTTTAATTAAGTTTTATTTAAGTAATTTGTATATACTAATTACATTTTACATTTCAACGTGCTACGGATCTCTGGAATTTTTATTCATTATGTGGTAAAAATTGTATTGATCTAAACTAGAATGTGTTTAGTAAATGAGATATATTTATACTACTTTTTATATCAATTTTACTCATTAAACCCAATGCATGACAAATGGGATTGTTTTTAACCAGAAATGTGTCTCCTGTCCAACAATGTAAACGATTATCATTTTGTCAGCCAAGGAAAGACTAGTATACCTGGTTTAGATGATGGAGAAGAGTTCACAATTACTGATGTAAGTCATTCCCACTCTATTCCCACTGTCGTTTATTATATGCTCATTTAAATTTAATAATATACTTTTATATACTTAATATTTTTAATTAAAATAATATTTCCAATGTTAATATAAATATGAAATTATTACGATTAAATGAGCATTTTATACGAATATCCTCTTATGTCTATCCTAACGCGATATAAATGTGTAATCTTTGAATACCAAGTGGCTTAATATTGTTTTGGCTAAATTCTATTGCGACTATCAGCGGTGTACTTACCTATTTAATAATGTGTATTAAAACTTAAGTCAATCGCAAATTTATGCAACTTGAAATCTTCACCACATATACCATATACTAGCATGTCGTAATTTTAGTTTGTTTGGGACCTGTATGATTTTGTGATAATAACTTTTATGCACCTTGCACGCAGAAATGACTTTATTGAGTAATCGAATCTCGGACTACCATTTCATTAGCCAAGGTAAAACTCGAATACCTGGAGTAAATGATGGTGAAGAATTTGAAATAACCGATGTAAGTGACTGCGTAGGTGCTTACAATTTCATGATATGCTTTGATACAACATGCGATTAGGAATATTTTACGAGCATATAACTGAGCCATAAAATACGATTTAGGTTTTCAGGGGAAAATAAATAATCTATACTTTATACTTAAATATCACGGAGGTATTCATTTTACAATTATGGCGTTTTGTAATTTTTTTTTATACGACTGAATTTAAGTGTCATGCTTTGTATTGTTGAAATGTGACGTTATTGTTTATGCAAGCACGCATACATAATAGTATTATGCAAATGTCTAGAACGGTGTTTGTCGTAAATGTATTCTTAATATGAATACAGTTTTCTTGAAAGTAATATTGAATGACAAAAATTTTTTTTATTATTATTGAATGCATTTTCGACAAATATGGTTTTAGTATTGTTTGTATTAGTCCTATATATTTTTAATAAATAAATATCTATATGTATTTAAATTGTCTTCATTAAAAACATATTATTTTACTGGCTTAACTGAAATTGCTTGCTTTGGCAGAAATGTGTATGTTATCTAACAACATCTATGATTACTACAATGTAGCTCAAGGAAAAATCACTATCCCTGGAATGGATGACGGAGAGGAATTTATACTTACCGATGTGAGTCCAATTACTGAATAGTTACAAAATATATTATGTAGTATAAATAAATGTTTAAAAATGAATAACTGATGAGTTTCTAAATTTTTACAGTATTGAAAAGTGGATATCTATTATATTACATATATTTACATCTCATTAAAATCGGGTAGTTTTCTCTGCTTAGCTTATTTTAACACAAACATTTAATTTTAAATCATTATCATACATATTTATAATATTGTTTATTTATTTTTACCTTTTTCATGAGATAAAATTTTTGGACATTTTTTAAGCTCCTCACTTTCACTTTGTATTTTGATTGAGTGAGGGTAAGTTCACAGAATATATCTCTACATTTTCGATTATTAAATAGCTTTTTTTTTATAAGCTTTTGTATTTCCTTGCTTAGGTTTTTGTATTTTGCTTTTTGTACAAGCCTGTTGACTTGGATTAAAATTTGCTTTTTGACTCAAGTCTAAGAAAATCTTAAATTTTTCCTTTTTCCTAATTATATCCTATTTATTTAATTTAATTTTTTTTTTTAAATTTAAAATAAAAGAAAATCATGACTAAAATTATATTGGATAATATCCATTATGTTTTTCTATACATCATGTTAACTTTTTTTTCTGAGTATTAAAATGATACTTACCACTAATTTTATCGTGATTACTTTTTACTAATTTTCATTATTTTAACTTTATTGATTCTGAAACAATAGCAAGCTTTCGATATTCTCGGATTTACGAATGAAGAAAAGAACGATATTTACAAGATTACCGCCGCCGTCATGCACATGGGTGGTATGAAATTCAAACAACGTGGTCGTGAGGAACAAGCTGAAGCCGATGGCACTGAGGTAATTAAATCTTGATTATTTTTACGTTATCATTTGTTCTAAAAAATAATTTGTTGTATATTTGTAGGAAGGTGCTCGTGTCGCAAAATTGTTGGGTATTGACTGTGATGATTTGTACAAAAACTTATTGAAACCCAGAATCAAAGTAGGAAATGAATTCGTAACACAAGGTCGTAACAAGGATCAAGTAAGTGCCATGTTTTTATACTCAATAATATTTATGGATTGTTGAAATTTTAAAAATTACCATATTTCTTTAGGTCGCATACTCTGTAGGTGCTATGTCTAAGGGTATGTTTGACAGACTTTTCAAATTTATGGTGAAAAAATGTAACGAAACTTTGGATACACAACAAAAACGTCAACATTTCATTGGTGTATTGGATATTGCTGGTTTCGAAATTTTCGATGTGAGTATAATAGTGATTAAGTCTTATTACAATTTTACAATACTTTTGTGTTGTAAATTGTAATAAAAATTTTCAATTTTCAATTTATATTATTAAATGTAAATTAATGTTTACTATTTGTTTAATTATAAGTATATATATATATAAATTTGTCTGATCGTGAATTCTTTAATAGTTATTAATTTAAAATATATTTTGTAATTAAAATTTTGTTTCCCACTTTTAGTAAATTTGAACAATCTATTCTATTTTCAAATGAATACATTTTTATGGAACTATAACCTTTTTATTGATAATAATATATTATCATTGTTCGATTTATCATTTTATAATGTACTATTAATTTTATTTTGAATAATTTCTAGTTAAAATTGAAAAAAATTGTTTATATAATTTTTATGATAATCGAGATAATTTTGTAAGGAATAATAATAACTATTTGATATAAAATTTGAACTTCTGAATTTAATGGACATAGTACAATGGTTTTGAACAACTGTGTATTAACTTCACCAATGAGAGGCTTCAACAGTTCTTCAATCATCACATGTTTGTGTTGGAACAAGAAGAATACAAAAAAGAGGGTATCAACTGGGCTTTCATTGATTTCGGAATGGATTTATTAGCTTGTATCGATTTGATCGAGAAGGTACTTCGATATAATTGGAACGCATGACTTATATGCATTTTAGTTTGATTTCCAACCCTCGATTGACTCCCCAGAGTTTAAGTTTTGTGTTATACTTTAAAATATATACAATGAGATAATATTTCGAGAAATATCGGTAAGAGTTTTATTTATAAAATAAATATTATTTTTTTGAACCCTGACGTAAATATATTGCCATTTACATATTTTATATAGACCTATATATTATTGATTTTACCCATTCATTTATTCCCTTCCCCTTAATAATAGTTAGTATCATATTCCACTCTGTACTCAGACCAGTCTAACACTATTGACATATCATATCCATTTAACATGTGTTTATTGTTTGCTACCTAATTTAAAGTACAACGGTTTCGAGCAACTTTGCATCAACTTCACCAACGAAAAGTTACAACAGTTTTTCAACCATCACATGTTTGTACTTGAACAAGAAGAGTACCAACGTGAGGGTATTGAATGGGCTTTTATCGATTTCGGAATGGACTTAGCCGCCTGTATTGAACTTATTGAAAAGGTAACCCGTATTGATGACGCAGGCGGTTGGGTGTTTAGAGTTGAGATTCACTGTAATTAGATCGATCCTCCATTTGACAAACGAGGAAATTAAATGACTATTTAGTTTTTTAGTTGTTTTCCCAAACGTGCTATGAGAGACACGTCCAATTAGTATAACATAATCATAGTTTTTGTTAAATGTTGTTTTATATATTTAAATATTGTGCATGCTAACCGTATTTGCTTGTTTTTTCCCATACGTTTGTGTCATATATAGTTCAACGGGTTCGAACAACTTTGCATTAATTTCACCAACGAAAAACTGCAACAGTTTTTCAACCATCACATGTTTGTATTAGAACAAGAAGAGTACAAACGTGAAGGTATCGAATGGACGTTTATTGACTTTGGAATGGATTTGCAACAATGCATTGATCTTATTGAAAAGGTTTGTATGAAAAATTAAAAAAAAAGATTCCTATTATTTATTTCAATGTATACAAATTCACCAAGAAGATAATAATCGATATAGAATAAAGTAAGTATAATTAAAAACATGAAGATTTAAACAACCCGCAACAGTCAAAATATAGGTATTTAATAATAATCAGATATTTAGACATTCTGATTTGTCATTGTACAGAAAAAGTGTTGTAGTATATAGACGTTGTGCATGTTTATTTTACCCTCATAATTGTACAACACAAGACATGATACAATTTTGTTTTATTTTATACTTGAATTTATTAAAGTTTATTTATAATTTAGGTACTTGAGCGCATTTAAATTATCTTGTTATATTAATTTATCGAAATTGTATTATTAGAGTTAGGCGTAAAAAATTTTATACATACCATATTTCAAGTAGAGTATATTTTAAACTTTTTCTTTACATATTTTATTGTCTTGAAAATATAATCTAAAATTATAAATATATAATATGATATGATGAGTACATTTTCAATATTTTAGATAATTTTTAATATTTTAATTTACAGATTAAAATATTGAAAAGTAACATGAAATATTTTTATATGCGCATACCTACGTTATAAATTAGTATTTATATATTAGATATCTAATTCAATTTTAATTTATAAAAAATAGCCCATGGGTATCTTGTCAATTCTTGAAGAGGAATCTATGTTCCCCAAAGCCACGGACAAGACATTCGAGGATAAATTAAACGCTAACCACATGGGAAAATCACCAAACTTCAGAAAACCAGCTATCCCCAAGCCTGGCTGCCCAGCCGGACATTTTGCTCTTGCCCATTACGCCGGTGTGGTAAGTTATCTGATATTTTGACGAAATTGCACATAATATTTTGTTTAAAAATTTGTTCTTCTATATAAAAATTTGTTATATTCTTATTTGCTTTAGGTATCATATAACATCACCGGTTGGTTAGAAAAGAACAAGGATCCATTGAACGACACTGTTGTCGATCAATACAAAAAGGGATCGAACAAACTATTGGTGGAAATTTTCGCTGACCACCCAGGTCAATCAGCACCCGCAAATGCCGATAAAGGTAATATCGTCTAATATTAATTAAAATGTTTACATATTAATTAATTAAATAATGACATTATTCAATAATTTATGATTATTTTTGTAATCTAAACTACAGGACACATGCTATATAAATAGGTACACATATTTAAAAACTATTTTTAATGTTTAAGTGCGTGTAGCTTAAAACGAAATATATTCTAATTTTTAAAAAAATTACAATTTCATTTAAAATTCAATCTTCTCGAATTTTTGAAATAAAATAGAGTTTGAGATTTTTTAATGTATTATACATAAAATTAATAACTTTTAAGATCGATAATTTTATAATCAATTGTTTTTTTTGATTATTAATATTTAATATTTATAATATATACTCAGACATATCAAGTATCAACATTTGAAAATTAATATTAACTTAATTATAATGGATTTTATATATAATACAGGTGGTAAACGTACAAAAGGTTCAGCTTTCATGACAGTATCAACAATTCACAGGGTAATTTTACCAAAGCGTTACACAAAATCATGTTTTTTTTGTGATATTATAAAACCGCTTCGCAAATATTACCACATTATTACAACAATAATAATAATTATAAAATATCTTTTGTCTTCTATTTGTTACGTTATTTTAATACAAATAACAATATATTATACTCAACCAATACAAAACCAACACATAATATTGTTTAGGATAAAATATATATTTATTATATTTATTATGAATACTATTATTATATATTATAAATTCTAAAATATTTATGCAAATAAACAGGAGGTCGTGGAAAGAAGGGTGGTGGTTTCGCCACTGTGTCATCATCCTACAAGGTATATCTTTAGAAATAATAAATACATCGGCCTTGATTTTTGTTTTTGAATCCTCTGAAATGCCGATTTTGAAAATCACACCAACGAATTGAGTTGTTTTGATAAGGACGCAAAATAAACTCTACGAATTCGGCATATCATTTTTTTTTTTTTTTTTGTGTATTCCTCAACGTAGAATTAGATTAGAATTAGTATAATGTTTTTACGCCCTTATTTAGATACACCTACATTTACATATAGACATAAACCGAATCAGCATTAATATAATATATTTGTTTATTTAGCCAATTATTATAAGAAAATACCGTATATAACGGGTATTCAAATGTGTTGCAATTATATAGTACTTATACTAAAAACTCCTAAAATGAATGTATAATCCAAGTTTATATAACTATTTGCAGTATTATCGCCATTAATAATATTATAAATTAATCAATTACTAACGCATATTTATTTTTTACTAAATTTGTACTAATAATTATTTTCAATATTAATATTTTTATCAATTATACATTATACATTAAATGATACTAATTTTATAAAATATAACATATTACGGATTTTCGTTTAAATTGACAATTAAACTCAAATCGTGCCTAATATCTTTTATTTTAATGTTTTGATAATATAGTTTGCTCAATGGTAATAATAATAATATATATTTTCCATACTCTGCTTATATATTTGAATATATATGTATATTGTTTTTTAATAACTAAAATCGATAATTGTTAATAAAATTTATATGTATATCGTATAGGAACAATTGAATAACTTGATGACCACATTGAAGAGTACTCAACCTCATTTCGTACGTTGTATCATTCCCAACGAATTAAAACAGCCAGGTAAGTTATTTTTCTTAATATAATATATGCGTGTGTGTATATTTATGAATAATATTTAATTTTATCGTTTACCGTTTATTGCTTAGGTGTCATTGACTCTCACTTGGTAATGCACCAGTTGACATGTAACGGTGTACTTGAAGGTATCCGTATTTGCCGTAAAGGATTCCCCAACAGAATGGTATACCCAGATTTCAAATTGCGGTAAGCATCATTACAATTTATTACAATTTCTATTTTCCAAAAATATAAATATCTAAATTTTATAAATTATTCATACTTATATTTCAAAACATTTAAATGCACATTGTGTAAGAATATATATATATATATATATATATAGACATTATTATTTTATTTAAATTGCATATAATCGTATACATTTATTTTTAAAAAATGAACATTTTTTTTTTTTAATTATTAATTAAATTATTATGAATTTTATTTGGTGAAAAGATACATGATCTTAGCGCCCGCCACTATGCAAGCTGAACCCGACCCTAAAACATCAGCAGCTAAATGTCTTCAGGAAATTCAATTAGATCCGGAGAGTTACCGTATCGGGCATACAAAGGCTAGTCGATAGAAACTATCAATATTTTCTATTAGAAATCTCAAACTTAGTAATTTAGATATCCTCGAGTGAACCCATTTCTTTATTAGTTAAATATTGGCATGCAGCACGACCATATACCTACCTATATACTTAATCATCCCATACCATATACCCATATTATACACCATATACCTTAATTAGCGTCAACGTAGATTGATGTACTACAGATTATAAAATGAAAATTTAAGATATTACAATTTAAATGTTTTTCTTTTATTGATTAATATTAATTTTCATTTAAATCGATAAACAAATCAATAGGTACAAGATATTATCTCCTGCTGCTGCGGAAAAGGAGTCAGATTTAAAGAAATGCGCTGGTGTCATTTTGGAAAACGTCGGGTTGGACCCAGATAAATTCAGGCTTGGCCACACTAAGGCATGTTTAAAAAACGAATAGGATTTTTCTGTCTGCAAAAATTCTTAATTTATGCGATTTTGCTTCATTATAAACAAAAGTATTGCGATATTTTGCTAAAGATTTTCGCTGCAATCTAGACTAGGTTCTAGGTTTTAATGTTAAATTAGCCGTTGTAATAGCACAAGAAAAAAAAAAATAGTTGTCAATCTACTTCAATGACGCTCATCAATATATACTAATATTAGAATAGATATGTATTATGCGCCTACCTTAATACTTTGATTTATACGTAGTCTAGTAATTTCATTCAATAAACCTACAAATAAGTAGGAGTATAAATAATTATCCTATTCCTTTAGATATTTTTATGTATACCAAATAATTATGTTTTCAATGTGAACAGATGAAAACTTTTTTGTTTTATCCTTGCTTGTTTTTTTTTTTTTGGTTTTTTCATGTTCTACCGCTTATTTAAAAAATATCTTGTCTATCACCTCACAAAAGATACAAAATACTGTATCCAAAAGGTGTAAAAGACTCGATGTCGTCTGAACAAGCATCAAAAACCATTTTGGAAGGAATTGAACTAGACCCAGAACAATACCGTTTGGGTCACACGAAGGTATACATTTCAGGAAAAACGATTATTTAATTAATATCATTGTATTAATTAAACACAAATAATACGATCGTTCACAGTGGCGTAATTTTGGTTTTATATTCAAAAGAAAAGAGCTTAGTACATAATTTTCGGTACCTATTGCGAGTAAATACAAAATCATATATTACGGTTAAAACGATTCAATACTTTTTCTTTGGTTTATTCATAAAAATCAACTTTTAATAATAACTCTAAACAATTTATCTAAAAATTTAAAAACCAAACTATTTGATATTCTATTCAATAGGTATTTGATATTTTAAATATGAAAACACTACCCGTTTCAGTAACATTTTGGTGGATTGAATCAGATTTTAATTGATCAGATATATAATTAAATAAAAGTATTTAAATTTTGTATTGTTATATTTATGTGAGATACTATAAAATGTTAACAATCAATACGACCATATATAAAACTAAATACAATTACTTTTTAGCCGAAAAAAAAAATGTATATAGTTATCAAAAACTATCATGTAAGTAATTCTTTAGTAATTTTTGTTTGAATTCAATCAATTAATAAAATTACGAGCTCACGCCGTATTTTATCGTATAAATTGTTACGACATGTACGTTAAGCTACCACATCCTTATATTGGGAAATGCTAAAAATTAGTATAATGCAATCACACTTATTTGCGTTATGAAGATTTGAATCAACGCTTAATCTACTTGGAATATCACACAATCTAAAAATACTTAAAGATAGAAAATAGTACAAGATCGAGAATTTATATAATATGAAAATATAGCTAATTTTTCGTATCTATTTTACCTTTAATACCTAGTGATGTTTACGATAGATTCATTTGATAAGGTTCGTTATAATCCGGAATTACGCCATTCGCTATACTTATAAAGTTTAATAGACTAACAGATTAAGAAATTTTTTGTATACGTTTACACGTTTCATAGACTCGTACATTATTATGTAGGTCGTGGTCAATGTCTAATATTTTTAGAACATTTCGTTTCGAATTCATTTTACGTGTATTTCGTCATAATATTGTGAATGTCATTGCTTTTGGTTTATTTGAAATCGTTTAGATTAAAATACGATTACAATAAAATACAGAATAACCCATATCATAATTATGAAGGAAAAAAATTGCATGATAAAATCCAATAAACGTATGTTATTATTTTCATATTACTAACACGAGTATTTTGATAAAAAAAATACTACATGAAATGAAGTTATTGAATTGTATAAATAATATAACATTTATATTATTTAATGTTGTATATTATAATATCGCACATATTTATATCTTAAATGAATTAACTTTTTGTTAATTGTTAATTTAATTATATACTTCATATTATGTTTGAATACACATATTTTTAAATGTTTAACCATCATTTGAAATTTGAAATTTAAGCATTTAAAATTCATATTTGTAAATGTAACTAGTCTAACTGGATTTTGACGATGCGCAATATAGGTATTCTTCCGTGCTGGAGTATTGGGTCAGATGGAAGAATTACGTGACGAACGTTTGAGCAAAATCATTGGATGGTTGCAATCATACATTCGTGGTTACATTGCCAGAAAAGATTTCAAGAAATTACAAGATCAGAGGTTAGTAAAATTCATCTTTATGATTAAATATTTCTATACTTAAAATTCGCTATTTAAAACAATGATATAAGTATGTTTAAACGTATTCCATGAATGTTGGTAAATTTTTCATCATAATCTTATTTTCGACTTATGAAAAATATACAATAATAGTTTATTTATAGCGTGTATTAATTAAAATTTTTTTTTCTAATTAGTTTAAATAAAGAAAAATCATTTGAAAATTGTAATCACATGAATTTTCATAAATTGTTATTTGTATGTTTTATCATTTTTACGAAAAAAACAAAATTATGTGTAATATATTGCAGATGCAATATTAGTAATTTTCATGAAATTCTATAAATTTTCATCACGTTTTATTTGAATTTTCGAATAGATTGGCTCTATTGGTTATCCAGAGAAGCTTGAGGAAATACATGAAATTGAGGTCGTGGCCATGGTGGAAGATGTGGTCTCGTGTCAAGCCTTTACTCAATGTTGCCAACATTGAAGATGAGTTGAGGGTAAGTATTTTATACTACAAAATTCTATTCATATATACAATATATACATTTATGGAAAAGGATAACTTAGAATTTTTGAATATTACTAATTCATTAATGTCATTAATTTTCATTGTTCTCTCCCTATTCAGTCCTTATATATATTTTACGATATAAAATATAACCTAAATTCATATCATATATCTGACTTTTTTTTAAATAAAATATACACTACAATTTAATTTAGATATTAATTAGTATTCTTAGTTATCCCACTATTATCGATATTATTTAAAAATACATTATACTATGACGAGTATAATTATTCTTATTGATAAAGTTAATACAATTTACTAAATTCGAGTAGGTATATTTAAACATAGAATGATGATTCATGAAATTGTTTAATATTAGTAAGAATAGGTATGAAACTATTTTTCTATAAATATATTTAAACTAAAATCCAAAAATATTTCATTATAATATTAAAAATACAATAGTGATATATTTAATACCTATAAATTATTGTAAGTAATATCATATTTCATGTAAACGTATCTGTCGTATGAGTCATTGCAATATTAAATTTAAAAAACCTTAAATAAAACGGATCAATTTTTAAAAACGGTTTACGGTCTATCTATTTATAGATTTGTTTAATTTATATTATTTTATAAAAAAAAAAAAAAATGCTTAACATATACTTTACTTCATTTATTAAACCAAATGTGTTTGTAATATATTTGATTTAAATATAGATTTTTTTCAGATTTTATTTGTTCTAAACATATATAAATGTCACGATAATGTTGATGTAAAAGCATTGTTTTATATTTTTACACTAATATACTTCAAATAAATCTTTACATTTTTTTAAAAATAATCTTTAATTTGTTTCTAGAATTAAAAATATTTATTACATTATACTATTATTAAAATATAACATATAATTTATATAAATAAATCACTGACCATGTTGCATCTATATATGCACTCTGTATGGTCCCCCACCCGAAATATTCTCGCGTTACTGGCCCACCCACATAACACATTTCTCAGCTCTCTTCGAAACTATCGAACCACTTGTACACTATAAACACATCACTTGTCTTCCTAAGAGCTAGCCTATAACAATAAGTGCCGCCATGGAGCAATTAAATGACTTGGAAAATTCTAAACAGAGATTGGAAGAAGAAGTTGATAAAGTCACTGCTGCATTGGAACGCGAAGAAAAACTTCGTAAAGAACTGGAAGCCCTCAACACGAAATTGTTATCTGAGAAGACACAACTTCTTCAATCGTTGGAAGGCGAAAAAGGAAGTTTGTCCAGCATTCAAGAAAGAGCAGCTAAGTTGGCGGCACAAAAGAGCGATTTGGATGCTCAACTTTCGGTAAGTCTTTCAAATATTATACTGTATTATATTTTAACTATACTCCAGATTTAAAACAAATAGTTGGTTTAAATTAAATTTTATTACTTAAACTATTTAGAGGATTTAAAATATAATAAATGATTTAAATTAAATTCATCATGATTTTTAAGTAAGTTAAAATTTTTAATAATCTTAACATACAGGCGTTTTAAATATTTATTGTATATTTGGCTACTACTTTAAGAATTTGAACATCAGAAATCAAATATTTAAAGTGCATGATAATTTAAAAGTTTAAGATTTGAAAATCGAAATCTTATAATCAAAATATGTTTTTAGTTTATTTGCGTTTAATACGATAAAATATTTTATATTTACATATAGTTAAATCATTCATTTTTAAGTTTAATATTTTAGTTGGTTTAGTGTTTTTAATTTAAAAATGGTTGGCTAGCGTGTTTTACTAAACGACAAGTACAAAATGAAGTAAAAGAACCGATTGAAAATAACTTATACACATATTATTATGACTACTATAATTCGTTTTCCAGATTTAAAATAACCCATAACGATTATACATTTTTCATACAAACAAAAATGTTATATTTATCACCCTTGAATAGTTCCATGCGACATATTAAGTGGCACGAAACAATATCCTACATACAAGACGAGTCCCGTGGTCTATTTTAAAATTCGATGAATAATCCTAGTTTCAACGCCTCCGCGATAATATTACCATGGACAATTATATAGATCTCTCACATTTTCCCTCTTCTATAACATGTTGGAAAAAATTCGCTGGCACCGAAAAGACCAATAAATCGTGACATGGACTGCACCGACGATAACACGTGCCCACACGCAATGTACCTGGGAATAGATTAATTCGTACTGTATTTATATATATATATATAAAATAAAAATAAAATCGTTATTTATTGCTTATTATTTTTATATATTTTATATTAAATATATAATCATAGTGATAAATAGGTTATAGCATTATAGGTTTATTAAAAAAATGCGTCCACTCGACGACAAATCTATTTTTGTAGCCTATATAATTAATATTCATATACGAATAAAATACCGTATACTATTTCATTTAAATAAAAATAGAAACGTGACGGGATAAAACTTGATATTAATGCTTAAAAACATTTGACAAAAATGTTTCAATAACATTGGTAGGTAATATGATATTATAGCCTATAAAGTGCAGACAAATGGTACCATTAAATGATGAATTGATGATTTTTTATGACTTGTTTTCATAATTTTTAATAAGAATATACTAGATTAATATAAATACAAATGCGGTAATACTACACGTCTTTTATAAACTATTAAGATGGAGGTATTTATAAATAATAAATAATAATATAAGATTTTGGACTTTTAACATCGTTTGTACAAACACATATAGATGTCTCAATCTGATTTTAACGTTACATTAGTAAAAATGTCAACACGCCGACTTCTTTAAAATATCTGTTAAAAATATTCACGAAATACACGATTAAAACGAACTTTTTGCCTTGCTTGTTGGGTCGTCATCAAAACATCTGGATAACATCGGCTGATGTATAAACGGCATTCATTGAGTGAAATTCTTTTAAGGTTTATTTCATTAACCTGTTTTAATGTGAACATAATTTATACACGCATCGATGAGTATTCAAACTATTAGTATTATGCACAAGATATTTTATCTTTTAACGTGATTTGGCAGACATTCAATCAAATATTGCAAATTTATTTCGTTTTGAAATTTCATAATAAATTACAGTGGATTGAATTTTATAAATAACTTACAAATCCGTCTCTCATAAACACTGCCCCCTAAAATATGTGTAATTTAGTTAACATCAATAGATACGATTCCTGTAGTGCAAACTAAGTACTGTGTTATCTTAAAATATTTGATACCCTTAAATATTTTTATGAATGTTATGATTTTAATATTCATTATTTAACTACAGGAAACTCAAGAGAGGTTAACCCAGGAAGAAGATGCCCGCAACCAATTGTTCCAACAGAAAAAGAAATTGGAACAAGAAAATGCTGGACTCAAAAAGGACGTTGAAGATTTGGAATTGGCCATTCAGAAGTCCGACCAAGATAAGGCATCTAAGGACCACCAAATCCGTAGCTTGAATGATGAAATCGCTCACCAAGATGAACTCATCAACAAGTTAAACAAAGAAAAGAAATTATCTGGTGAAACTACCCAGAAAACCGCCGAAGAATTACAGGTTAGTGAACAAATCATTAATCTTTGAACTATTCATGTATATTTTATTATGAAAATATTTGATTAAATAATATCACTACATCTTTAATTATAGGCGGCCGAAGACAAAATCAACCATCTTAACAAAGTTAAGAATAAGTTGGAACAGACTTTGGATGAATTGGAAGATTCATTAGAACGTGAAAAGAAATTGAGAGGTGATATTGAAAAGGGCAAGAGGAAGACTGAAGGTGACTTAAAACTCACCCAAGAAGCTGTTTCCGATTTGGAACGCAACAAAAAAGAACTCGAACAGACAATTCAAAGGAAAGACAAAGAATTAGCGTCACTTACCGCTAAATTAGAAGACGAACAAGCCTTAGTAGGCAAACAACAAAAACAAATTAAAGAACTTCAAGTATGTATTTTAATAAACATTTTAAATATATTTGTACGTCGAGAATAACTTTTAATTAATTATAATTTTGCATTTCAGTCAAGAATTGAAGAACTCGAAGAAGAAGTCGAGGCTGAAAGACAAGCTCGTGCTAAGGTATAAAGCTTAAAATTCGAAAATATTACTTAGGCTATTTATTTAATGTTATCAACTTATTTTATATTTAATATTAATAAACTATTTAAAAATCTAGGCTGAGAAGCAACGTGCTGATCTTGCTCGTGAATTGGAAGAGTTGGGCGAACGTTTGGAAGAAGCTGGAGGTGCTACCTCTGCTCAAATCGAGCTGAACAAGAAACGTGAAGCTGAAATGAGCAAACTTCGTCGTGATTTAGAAGAAGCTAACATTCAACACGAAGCTACCTTAGCCAACTTGCGCAAGAAGCACAACGATGCTGTTGTTGAGATGGGTGACCAAATCGACCAATTGAACAAACTTAAAACTAAGTAAGTTTAGATTTTAAATTTTCAACAAACTTTCTCAACAAATTAACAAATATTTTATAAAACAGGTATAAATTTAAACATATTTATATAGATTCAATAATAGATCTATTCTATATATTTTATAATATTAGTATAAATTATAGATTAAAAATGTATACTTTGATTAGGTAATGTATTATTTTTTCAATTAATTCCTTAAGGAATATTTCTTAGCAATTTTAATTATAATGATGATAAATTATCAAATATCTAACTTCTAACTTTTTAATTTTCTTACCAAAAATTGAAAATTATATTTATAATTTATTACTTATATAGGCACGTTTAATGTAGATTATTATTTAAAACATTGAAAAATAATGTATATTTTATAAAATTAGGGCTGAACATCATTCGCACTATCTTTCCAACGACTTAAACAACACTAGAGCTGCTGTTGATTTAATATCTAGAGAAAAGGTAGAAATAACGCTGAATGTTCAGTGTTTATATATGTTGCATGACATGTTTTACTTACCTTTCTGTGTAAACCAACGAATGGCAATTTCGAAAGCATGTTTATGTACCTATCCATTTTGAAACTAAGATTTATTTATCAATTATTTGACTGAAGTATTATATATATAATATTGTTATTATGACCTACATAATAACTTATTTAAACAATTTATGAAATGTGAAATCACTGTGAAATAGAAAGGTTGACTTATTAAAATACGTATTATTATTATTACGTATTACCTTATGATAGCTTAAAATTTAAATAAAAATAATATTGTATTGATTATTAGAGCTGAAAAGGACAAATGCCAGTTCTTGTGTGAATTGAATGACACACGTGCCAGCTTAGATCATATTTCTAATGAGAAGGTTGGTTTAAAAAAAATGACAATGTTTTGCTTCAGAAAAAAAAATCTAAATATTGATAAAAATGACATTAAAACGCGCTTAATTAATATAATATATAAATGTCATTATATGTTTTGCTCTTATCTTAATGTTTACAATTATAGAAGCTTCAGTTTTCAAGTTTTAAAATCGTGATTATTTGTAGATATTACATAAAACCGTCAAAATAATATGAAGTTTGTGAGTGATTATAATATGATAACATAGCGTCTAAAATATATGCGTATATATTTTAATGTGTTAAATGTCTGTATAATATTTAATATTTATTCTGTGTAAACAATAAAAATAACTTTAGATTTAAATTGTGTTATAAATGTATAATTTTGTCTAGTCCAATATTTACTAATCCTTATCAAACCTGTTTATTGTCAGTGTATAATTTTGTGTTTGGATTAATATTGTATAATCAATAATTAATTCGTATATTTATATTTGATTAGATAATAATTGTATTTTATTTTATAATTACTAGGCCCAAACCGAAAAGGTTTACAAACAAGTTCAACACCAATTGAACGAAGTTCAAGGTAAACTTGATGAAACCAACCGTACATTGAACGACTTTGATGCTGCCAAGAAGAAGTTAAGCATTGAAAACTCTGACTTACTTCGTCAATTAGAAGAAGCCGAATCACAAGTTTCTCAATTAGCCAAGATTAAGATTTCCCTCACCACACAGCTCGAAGATACCAAGAGGCTGGCCGATGAAGAAGGAAGAGTAAATATTTCTATTAAAATATAATACAATAATGCGTTTATATTATAAATACTAATCTATCTGTTGTATTTTATAGGAACGTGCTACTCTTTTGGGTAAATTCAGAAACTTGGAACACGATATTGACAATATCCGTGAACAGTTGGAAGAAGAAGCAGAAGCAAAGGCTGATATCCAGAGACAATTGAGCAAGGCTAATGCTGATGTCCAATTATGGCGTACCAAATACGAATCAGAGGGTATTGCTAGAGTCGAAGAATTAGAAGAAGCTAAGTATGTACTTTAATAATTATACAAATTGTATCTAATAAATATAAAACCTATTTACGTAGATCTGACCGTTATATTTAACGTATGTGTACTAAATACATGTTTTTTAAATACTAGACGTAAGTTACAAGCTCGTCTAGCTGAAGCTGAAGAGACCATTGAATCACTCAATCAGAAGGTTATTGCTTTGGAGAAAACTAAACAACGTTTGGCAACTGAAGTCGAAGACTTACAATTGGAAGTCGATAGAGCAACAGCAATTGCTAATGCCGCTGAAAAGAAGGCTAAGGCTATTGACAAGATTATTGGAGAATGGAAACTCAAGGTTGATGACTTAGCGGCTGAGTTAGATGCTAGTCAGAAAGAATGCAGAAACTATTCCACTGAACTTTTCCGTCTTAAAGGAGCCTACGAAGAAGCTCAAGAACAATTGGAAGGAGTCAGACGGGAAAACAAGAATCTAGCTGGTTTGTTAATATTATAATTTAATTAATCAGTTTTATAGGTAGTTATATTTAGAGTGATAATTTATACAATAAATATTATTTTTCTTTAAATAGATGAAGTCAAGGATCTTCTTGATCAAATTGGTGAAGGTGGCAGGAACATCCACGAAATTGAAAAACAACGTAAACGATTGGAAGTCGAGAAAGATGAACTTCAAGCCGCATTAGAAGAAGCTGAAGCAGCATTAGAACAGGAAGAAAACAAAGTATTAAGAGCACAATTAGAACTTTCTCAAGTTAGGCAAGAAATTGACAGACGTATCCAAGAAAAAGAAGAAGAATTCGAAAACACCAGGTAAAATAAAATCGTAAATATATAATTTACTCATCAACATACTTTTGAAAAAATTATTACTCAAATAATTGTCCACTAAAACACATTACATAGCCGATACTCCAATAAATTTTAAATACTATTTTTTAAAAAATACTTTTATGTATGATAATAATTTTGTCTAAATAATGTATTTAATACACATTTTACATAATTTTTAGGAAAAACCACCAACGCGCATTAGACTCTATGCAAGCTAGCTTGGAAGCTGAAGCTAAAGGAAAGGCCGAAGCTCTTAGAATGAAGAAGAAGTTGGAAGCTGACATCAACGAACTTGAAATTGCTTTAGATCACGCCAACAAAGCTAATGCTGAAGCCCAAAAGAACATTAAACGTTATCAACAACAATTGAAGGACGTACAGGCAGCTCTTGAAGAAGAATCCAGAGCTAGGGAAGATGCCAGAGAACAATTGGGAATTTCTGAAAGAAGAGCAAATGCACTACAAAACGAACTGGAAGAATCCAGAACATTGTTGGAACAATCTGACCGTGGCAGGAGACAAGTCGAACAAGAGTTGGCTGATGCACATGAACAACTCAATGAACTTTCCGCACAAGCTACTTCTATTTCTGCTGCCAAGAGGAAATTAGAAGGAGAACTTCAAACATTACATGTAAATAGAATACTGAAATCGTATATTTTATAGGAGATATATTAAATAATCATATGTTTTTGTGCAGTCTGACTTGGATGAGTTATTGAATGAAGCCAAGAACTCCGAAGAAAAAGCTAAGAAGGCAATGGTTGACGCTGCCAGACTTGCTGATGAACTTAGAGCCGAACAAGACCACGCACAAACCCAAGAAAAACTTAGGAAAGCTCTTGAAACACAGATCAAAGAATTACAAGTATGTACATTTAAAAACAATGTTGTTAACTGTAAAACCGTATAAGATGAATATTTAAAAAATATATATTATATCTATATTTTTTTTCTTTTGCTTAGGTGAGATTAGACGAAGCCGAAAATAACGCATTGAAAGGTGGTAAGAAAGCCATTCAAAAACTCGAACAAAGGGTACGAGAATTGGAGAATGAATTGGACGGTGAACAACGCAGACACGCCGATGCGCAAAAGAACCTAAGAAAATCAGAGCGCAGAATTAAGGAACTCAGCTTCCAAGGAGATGAAGATAGGAAGAACCATGAACGTATGCAAGACTTGGTTGACAAACTGCAACAAAAGATTAAGACATACAAGAGGCAAATCGAAGAAGCAGAAGAAATTGCAGCGCTCAACTTGGCTAAGTTCCGTAAGGCCCAACAAGAACTGGAAGAGGCCGAAGAAAGGGCTGATCTAGCTGAACAAGCAATTGCGAAATTCAGAACAAAAGGCAGATCAGGATCTACGGCACGAGGCGGTAGTCCAATTGTAAGTATTACTATTTTATAGTAAAAAAACAGTTTAAAACAAAAACATATTTCTTTAAACGACAACGATACACGACACTAAATCTCGTTGATTTTAAATTACGCAGTTATGAAATTAGTTCACTAGAATAGGTAAAAAAGATATGTATCATAAAATTAAGAAAAAATAATTTTGAAGTTTTTCGAGCAATAGGATCATTTGAATTTTAAATAACAGATTGTAATTAACTATAAAATGTATGTCTTGTACATTATACTAATATTCTTTCGAGCGATCTAAAATGAATCATTAAAAGTGTCTCGATTTGTATGATGTGAGCTAATAGAATCATTATTATTCCAGCCTCAAAAGCCACGAAAGCTGGTTCCATTGGAGTAAACTCTTGATTCTATCTATTTATTTATTTGTAAGTCGGATAGTCGGAGATTTGTAGTTTACGAGGCATGAGTACTCGTTTAGAATGTTTTTTTTTTTTTTTTTTTTTTACCACCAATATTAGCCGCATATACCCCAAACACGACACGGTCCTATCCTAACTTGCATTTTAATCGTTTTACAAATCTAATTATTTATTAATGTTGAATACCTCGAATATGAGAAAATTCAATATAAATTTCAATGTTTGCGATATATATATATATTATAAAAGCCTAACAAAAAAGTAATTTAATTGTATATTACTATATATATATATATATATATAGTCATAATAGACAGCTAATTTTAATTAATTTTTATATTTTGAAGAATGAAATCTACAATAATTTATGTTACGAATTTAACGGTTTTATTTTAGTTGTTTTATGCATGTATCAACCCTGCAATATAAACGTCATTACACATGACTTGGACGTACCTATAAGAATGATTAAATTTATATTTTATACGACTATTAGTTTTATGGCATGTCATGGGATTGACAATAATTATTAGAGCATTTTTTTTTAATATATTTGTTTTTTTTTTTTTTTTTTTTTAGGGACACAGGCCGCCCGTTAAACCACAATTCGACGGATTTGCCTTCCCACCCAGATTCGACCTCCACCCAGACGGCGACTTTTAAAACAAAATTTAACTTATTTGTAATAAATCTCTTTAAAAAAAAAAAATGTACTACAATTTTTATTTATATTTTCGAAATGTATCATCAGAAAACACCACTGTATAATACACACACTACACGCACCCTGCAACAGCAGCATCATCATATCAGCCATATATCATTTGCGACACACAAGCGGCCTGTCTGTATTTATTAGTGTGTAAAACAATGTTTTATTTATATGAAAACAATTTTATCATAATGATAATTGTGTTATTCAAAAAAAAATTCTTTTAATTTAAAATTAATTTTAACCCCGTTGTACAATTCAGCTTCTTTAATGTTTCCAATAAAGAATTGCTAATTGTTAACTTATATAATTTGAATGATTGTTAATTATTTATCTCGTACGTACCTTTTATATTATTCCTTTCTCTTTTTACTTTCATCCATATCGTCTGTTCAATATGCGATGATTTTATTTTTATTTTTGATGACACGGCAGGAAATACTGTGACTGTGAACGGAGAAAACGATATCCTGCAATGATTTTCTCTGGCCGCGTTTGGAAGAACTGGAAATGGGTATGGATTTGAACATGGACATTGAACGCACGTTTCTATTGTACGTACCAGAGTACGACAGGTTCTACACGTCACAAAAAAATAGTGAAAAATACTACGGATGTTCAACGATTTAATATTTTATTCATATTATTATTTTTTTATAATATATAGGTACACCTAGTCCATAAATTGTACAATTATTATAATGCTGCGGCCGATGCAGCTAACATCAAAACTCGATAATTAAAATTGACGTAATCATGTGTAAAATGATTAGATCGTTAACACGTTTAAAGTTCATTTTGGCGTGCGTATAATGTTTTTTTTTGTTAAAAAGAAGTTAAAAACAAAAATAAATGGATTTTGTCAAAAATATTGCATTTAAGACAATCCTGTGATATTTTGGTACTATTTCCTTACGCGTTAAAAAAGCTGTTGAGAAAATCGAAAAATAAGCTCTTTTAAGTACCAACTAGATACGATTTGCTACCGGAAACCGGGTAAGCTTGTAAAGATCGGAGCACTCCTTCTGGTAAAAAAGTGTTAACAGGAAAAAAAAATAAACATCGTTGTAAAACCACTAGATCCCCCGCTACGCTCAGAATCCAAAATCCACGGTACTCCGGCCGCGAAGTCTCGAGCCCATGAGATTTTGTGAGACGTTACAGGTCATGCGGACAAATCAGTTCCGTCTGTATAAAATTATTCCAACTTGTAATCTGCTCAACTACCGCAATATTATGTTTAGTTGATTGATTTTCGATTAGTTCTTATTTGTATATAAATTCAAAATATTTAGGCATTTATAAATTTCATATATAAATAATATATTTCTATCACAAATAGGTAGGTACATTAAATTGTTATTTGTGTTAAATAATTTTCACGGCAATAAAAATACACCAGTGCCTAAATATGTTCAAAATACGTATTCAAATATTTTGTTTGAAAACTATTCAAAACAATAATAGAACTCAAAAACAGTATTTATAGACTTTTATTAAAACACATTACAAGTCTGCCATTCATTATAACGACGAAATTTTTTTTTTTACATTATTTTTTAATAAAAAAAAAAAAAATGTCACTTATTAAGTCAAAAGTCAATCTGGAAAAAAAGTAACGCGTCAAGTAACTTGATTAAAATTAACTCGACTTTTGAACTTTTAACTAGTTAATGCCCGGCCGTGTGTAATATATTATATGTATGATTAGATTTTTTTTTTTTTTTTTTAACACTACGCGTGTTATCCGTAAATATAAAGAACGGCAAATTTTGTATAAATTACGGAGTTTCAATCAATTCACAGAAACATTCAATTGAAATCTTTTGATGTCCAATACACGACGCGATAAATTAAGCATGTTGTAAAGATAACGTGTCAAATCCTTATTTAATACAATTATATGAAACGAATGTACAGTATATAGTTGTGGATCACGACTTGTGAAATATGACTATATATGATATAGTGTGCTTATCATGGAACGATAAAAATGGTTTTTCTTTTTTTTTTTTTTTGTGTTTAAAATTTACACCTATATGGAACAACAACGATAAAATAAATTATGGCAATAAAATCTTTGATAATAATAAATATATATATGTAAAAAGCGATAAAAATACACGTATAATTTCATCAAAAGAACGTATAATATAGTGTAATGGTATTTTATTTTATTTTATCAATACAATACGGGCCGAGCCCGGAATATATGAGTGAGGCAATTTGATTACTTAAACAGTAATATTGAAAACTAAAACCAACTAAAACTGATTGACTGAAATCACCGAAAACTGGCGAAATTTATGAATGAAGGCTCCTGTGCGCATAAGTCGGGTAATTAAGGAGTTGTCGAGGGAGTTAGACGGAGAGAGTGGGATATGGAAGGGGACAGATGATGAACGAGTGAAACGGCAGGGAATTTCAAAGGTAATAAGTGACGGGAGGCTAGGAGAATCGATTTCGTCTGTAAGAGTATTGGAAAGAAAAGATAAATTATATACGAATGCCCGCGGACGGTGAGGCTGCAGAGATTAAGTGGGTGTTGAACAGGAGAATAGTCACGGGGAGGGCGATGGATATTTAGTCTTGACGCTGGGGTACGCGAGGACCGTCCCTGAACCCTTTCAGGGGAGTGACTTGAGGGTTCGCGTCGATTGGAAATCACGGGACGATCGGAGAATGAATGCTAAAAGTTCGAAAGCCCGACAGCATATTGTTCGGCGTATGTGTGCCTGATGTGCGGTGAAAGATTACCTACGGGTGAAGGGTAAAGCCAAGGTCACGGATTGAATCTCCGGCAGGATTTATTAGCGCATTGTTAATGGTATTAACGCAAAAATTTAATATGTATACTTGTGTAGAAAATTTGACGTTCACTTTTGGATTATATCTATAGTCCATATAGTCCGCGGTATAATTTTGTTCTTAGTGTCTTATCTTCAAAATTGTCGCATTGAATCACTAAACATTGTTTAATGTTTTCAAAATTGAAATTTCGCCGATTGTCCGTTATCAATTTTTTTGATATTTTGAAAAACGGCGTTCAACGTCGGTGGAAGTAATTGTTACATATTTGAAGTAGGTTTTAAAATATTGTGACCGGCTTTATCATCTGGAAGTACCCTAAAAATCCTAAAAACACGATATATGTATATTGTATTTTTAAATTGTGTTACCATTAATCTTTAAATATGCTCCAAAAATGTGTAAAATTAAGAAATATGCTCTTAAAACTAAAAAATCACCAAATATGCAAAAATATGCACTATAAACTTTTGATATATTTTTCATGGTGTCTTGAAATTAATTTCTAACTTACTTAGCAATAAATCTAATAGCCCTCAAAAAACATGCGAATGCAACAACTTCCGAGCCCTAGTGATAAATCTCTATTATTTATTAAAAACGAACTGACGAAATAATAGTTAATAGGTAACTAAATATATTGAATATTGTCATTAAATATCGACAAATGCAAAATTTACACGTTACTGTTTAATCAAAAATCCTATTAATTATAATATATTGTTCTATCTCTAATTCAAACGTGGAACTATTGGCGGACTTTACGGACCTACCTAGGTATAATTTTTGATTCAAAATTAAACTTTTCAGCTCATACAGAAATGATAAAAAACCAAGGCGATGCGCAATTTAGGTTTTATTAAACGAACTTGTGGATCATTCAGAGATACTGTATCTCTAAAAATTTTATTCCGTGCCCTTGTCCCCTCTAACTCGGAGGAATATTGTCCACTAATTTGGACAAATAACACTTCAAAGCAAATCGATGCCATTGAATGAGTTCAGAATAACTCTCTACGATTTATCTCCTTTAATTTCAACATTTATAGGCATCCACGTGGTTCGTACGATTCAGTGTTAAAATTTACCAATCAATCTTTCTCCACTAAAATATAGACGCACTTTGTTACTATTTAATTTTTATTACGAAATTTACTTCTAGGAAACATTGATTGTCAAGAGCTCCTTTCCCTTGTTCGCTTTAAAAAATTAACCTCCTTAACACAAGAAATAGTGATTTATCCTATCTTATCCCTTATAAAAATAACTACACGTTAAACAGTCCCTCTAACATCTTAATGGCTGCGGGCAATTCAACGGCTTTTGATTTTATTTGGCATGTCTTATTTTTACGTTATACTTTATTGTTATTTATCTCCTAAGTCATCTTTATTTATATTTGCGATTTAAAATTAGTTCTAAATTAGTAACATATTTTTATTATTATGTATTTCAAAATTAGCAAAACATGTTTTGGGAGATACATGTTTCTGGGGAACAGAGTAATTTAAACCTTTATTCAACACCGAAGAATGATCTAATTTTTACACATGTGACTTTTGATAAAATGATTAAAATTCGACTTAAAATACTTCGAATTTTCTGAAATTTTCTGTTTTTAAAAGTCTTATTATAACTGGACTATTAATAACTCTTCAAAACACTCGTAAAATGCGAACGATTGTAGTCCAACAAATGTCGAGACCTTCCCAACAATAATGACCAACATATTTGTTGGATATGTCTCGTCGATAACTGGTTGACTTTGCGCCGCTAACTTCACGAACGTGAAAATATACTAAAAACATATATATTACGGACACTCAAAATGCAATTCATAAGAAAAGAAATAGAATAATGATTTATTTTTTACAATTATTACATTATACAATAATATAATCCTTTTAAATTTTTAATTTTCAATTGGTAAGTATGTAAAAAACAAACACGATATGACACATTATTATTATTATTATTTATATTATTATTATTATTATTTGTGCAGCCATCGAATATCGATATAACCTTCTACTCAATATACTAAGGAGGTACTTGAAAAATATCTATTAGATTAGTGACAAATTACTCGTTTGCTTCGAAAGAACACGCCAAACCCACTCGATCATGTCAAATCGGTCTGCGAGGTATATACGAAATTTAATTTATTCGTAGCCATAATGTATACTTATAATGATTTTGATATATTGACTTAATGTTTTTCGGGGGGGGGGGGGCGGAAATTTTAATTTATTAATACTTTATAATAAACGTTATAATTACCGAAAATGGACGAGTAAATAATCAAAAAAATGGTTAATGTATTCATTAATAAGTTAAATACTCGTATATTAAAACCAAACATAAAAATCCTGTCAATATAATTATTATACTAAATGCAAAAAAAAAAAATAATAATATAGCTCAAATGGAACTCCGAACGTGAAACTATGTATAGGTATTATATTAGTTATTGCTTATTGTTATTACTATTATTCAATGCGTTAACGAGTAAATAAATTAAAAGTTAAGAATAATAGTTAGGTTAATTTTAACTTTTAACTTAACTTTTTATATTTGATTTTTGTTACCTTAACTTATTTTTGGTTAGGTATAAAGACTTGTAAATAACGAGTTACTTTTAATTAAAACTCAGTCAAGTTGATTTTGAAATAATTGATACATTTTAATTTCGTATTGAGTCTATTGTCAAAATGGGTTAATAAAAATACAGTTGTGTTTGTCGTTTTCAATGGGTAATTATTATATTATAAGGATTGTTTTTTGCCCGAAAATATAATTAAAACAGGAAGACCTATATATTATATTAGGAAAATATCAATAAACAATATTAATGTATGGTACTAATTTTCAATGAACGATTTCCACTAATTAAAATTTTGAAAAAAAGTGTAGGTACCAATTAATTAATCATTTTTATGAACCTATTAGTTGTTAATTTTAATAATAATTATTATAAATACATTGCGTATTTTCATTAATATTATGTTAATGATTTTTAAAAGTTAAAAAATGCTTAGTTATAAAATAACAGTATTTCCAAAAAAATAATAGATACTTAATCATACCTGTATACCTTAAATGTTATATTGACTCATGAAAAAAACTAACTTAAGTTAATAAGTTATTTTTTAAGCTTAACTTAACTTTTAAAATTTTTTTCTGTTAACTTAACTTGACTGAGTTAAAAAAAATCATTAACTTGCCCAGAATTGCTATTATTTATTTGTTTTTCAATCTATATAGTACAGGTTAAAAATATATACATACTCGTAAAATTTTGAAAAAGAAGAAAAAAGAGAAGAGAAAAAGTGTTTGCTAAATTTTATTGACTTTATGATAACATTTTTTGTAAAATTAACTCAATTTCTTCTATAGGTGAACTAAAAGTACTTGAAAATATTTATAAATATAATTAGTTACGACATATAACTATTGTCTTTTAAATGTTTTTTAAGTCCCAAAATATTTATATTCTAACACAGCATTTTTATTTCCATCAAAATCACACCTTTCATATTAAATAGATTTATATCCGAAAAATACATTTATTTGATGCAAAACTAGATAGTTATGAGTTCATATTTAAAAAAAAAAATTATATATCATCGTCAATATAATACGAAATATAGTATGAAATCAAAATTTAAGTATAACCATTTCAGAATTATTTAGAAATAACAAAACTAAATCCGATGATATTTAGTTTTTACCGTTTTACATTATTTTCGGTAGTTTTTCCTTGGGCGTTCACCGAAAATTTTCGAAAATCGAAAAATCACTTTTTTAAAGTACAAACTAGATACTGTTTGCTACTGTAAAATGGGTGCATATATGTATTACCGATTAAATCAAGTCTTCAGGTGAAAATTTTCACTCGGAAAAAAAAAAAAATAAAACTTTTATACGTAATCATGGCAACTGTATTTGTTATTTTATTATTTCACCTGCATTTATAAAATATTTCGGTTATTCCTTCACGATGAAAATTGCTAGGAAAATCGAAAAATGACCAACTTATCGGAACCAATTTAATAGATATCAGAAAACTTTATATTTCAAAACTAAACTCATTTTACGTAAAAAAAAAAAAAAAAACATATGTAGAGATGAAAAAAAAAAAACACTTCTAATTATAAAACCATATTATACACTGTGCTAGCTACGCTCAGAATCTAAAATTACAAAATATTTAATGCAACAAAAAAATAAAAATCCTTTTTACCTATATGTACGTATTACTTGTATGTATTATGTTCAGAATTGAGTGGATCGAAGAGTGATATATCGAGATTATATTTGAAATGATATAGTATAGGTACTTATCGATGTATTTACTGAAAACTTTTTTTTACGAAAAAAAAAACCCATAAAAAAACGAAATATTATCCTCGTAGAATTGTCAACAATTATGTGATAAAATTATATAACAAGTATTATATGATATATATATATAGTGTGTCTGCAGATTCCATCAAATATAAATAAGTAAGGATTATGACAAGGAGTATAATATATTTTATCCTCTTTCGGAAAAAAGAACTCACCCGAACGTCAAAAATGAAAATAAAACGGATTTTATTGAAGGAATGTGTTTATTTTTACTTTTCCGCTCTCGACTGTACTTATCTACTTATATATAGATGTTAAGCTCATGTTTTAAATACGGTTGTACAACGTTTTAAATACAACGTATAAAAAAAAAAAATTAAAAAATATACTCAGGCCATCGATATAATATCTACACGCCACACGGGATTGAATAATAAAAAAAAAAAAAACGCATATTTAGAATATTAATGTAAACGAACGCCCGTTAAACGAAAGAAGAATTTTATATTAAATTATCATACGACTTAATGATACTTAAACAGTCATCCTGATAATATTTGAACGGCTAAACATTATGTATTCGTTTAAAGACTCCTACGATTTTAAAAAAATTTTTACATATATATATATATATATTAGTGACGAACACATATGTTACGAACACAGATTTTTGAGGTCGAACCGAACCCGAACCGAACTTTTTAAAATTTTAACGAACCCAAACCGAACCGAACTTCCAATTTTTTATTCGAACCCGAACCGAACCGAACTATTCAATTAAAATATCGAACCCGAACCGAACTTCATAAAAAAAAAAAAAAAACAATACATTAATATAAATTACCATTTTTTTATTA